>QANZ01004688.1:0-10545 GCA_003254925.1 Chamaecrista fasciculata
ATTCTACTAGCGAATCCGTTCGGGAATCATAGGACCTAGGCGTTTATTTTTTATTTTATTTTTGCTTCCGCTGCCTTAGGCGCCTAGGATTCCCAACAATATAGGTACACATCCTTACTTTCCTAGTATAAATATAATTAGTGGATCCTGGAAGGAATCACAGAGTTAGCATATTTAATAAGTTTTTTTTTATTTTTCCACTACGCTCCCTCTGTGATTTCCCAACAGCTTCCACAACATCTTGTGGCTCTTCTCTAGTTTCCGTCTGCGCCTCTAAAGTGTCATGTGGATCTTGAACTTCTTCAAGATCTATCTGTTGGGAAATCCCAGAGCAAAACACGCAGCGGAAGCAAAAGCAAAATAAAATTTAAATGCGCTGCCCAAGATTTCCCACCCGAGATCCGCTAGTTGAATTCAAAACCTCGTTAGATAAGTGGTATACCTCAAAATTCAATCGGCTTGGTTGTACTCAGGCGAATTCGAGAAGTCCACTATCAGCGTCCTTCCTCCACCGGTAATCCACACGAACGGTTTATCGAACACCAAGGTGCTAGCCTTCTGTTCCTTTCTCCAAAGAAACCAGGGAACTGAATCTACAGAGTTTTGATTCAAGAACTCTTTCTTGAACCAAATTTGATGGTGGCGCAAAAGGGAGAAGACAACAACAAAACTCCTTTTGTTTTCCTTCTCTCAAAACCCTAACAATCCTACAACTCGAATTTCTCACTAACTCTTTAGGAAAATTCGAATTCTCTCTAGGAAGCAAGGAGGCGATTTTGTCTCTCTCTCTACAAGGAGGAAAACAAAATTGCCAAATGAAAATAGGGTTTCTCTTGTGTATTGGGCTAGGCGACTTTTCAGGCTTATAATTACCAAAATTACGGAATTTTATAATTATAAAATCATGACATTACAATAATATCATATTTTAAGACTTGAATATCTAATTAAAATATTACCATAATATTTTAATTCAAATTCAAACTGCTATCTTGGAGAATCAAATGGAAGATCAAATCTTCCCATGGGACCCACCAAGATAGGCGCCTATTGCCTTCCCTTTTATTGGAATTTTATAAATCAAAAATAACTCCTAACTTTTAGGAAGTCATAACCAACTTATTTTATCCCAATGATTTTGAATTAAAATATTACTCTAATATCTTTAATTCAAATTTTGAATCTTGAATTTAAATTCTTTATTGAATTAAAATATTACCCTAATATCTTTAATTCAAATCTTGAATCAAATTCAAATTCAAACTCATGATTTAAATTAATAAAATATTTCTATTAATTAAAATCAACTATAAACAAGCGCCACCCTCATACAATATTAGTGAATTTTATAAATCAATAATCTCCTAACTTTTAGGAACCTTATCTGATTTATTATTCCCTAATATTATAATTGTAAATATATTAATCCCTATTAACCATTTAACAATTATTATATTGTAGATTATTTAAGACAAGACTTAATGTCCCAGACATTCTTGCTATGTCTTAAAATGTGTCACCAGAGTGACCCACGAATTAACCCTAATTCGCGTCCCTTAAAGCGTTGTCCTAGTCCTGCTCGTGTGTGACCCAGCAAGCCCCACGTGAAGTTGGCAGCAGGTCATTCCCATGACCTACAAGTCGTGAGCGGACTCTAGCAAACCATCACGACTACCTAAAACACGTGAGTTATCGTTTTTACCAAAACCGATTTAACCTTAGTACCTCCTTGACACCGACCCTATTGTTCTACGATATCTTGGTTATGGATCAGGCACAGGAAAGTCATCCATAATCCAAACCTTTACTTTCTCAATCTCCTTGAGTAAGTCCCAATATATTGAGTGGCCACTCTTTCCTTGGACAGACTCATCGAGGGCGCCAGTAAGATATCTCCCAACTTAATGGGGAACAAAATCCCTTTTTAGGTCAATCCACATTCCTCAGCACGGCAATCAACCAAACCCGTACTTAGCCCTTTTGGCTGCCCTGCTACGGGCAACGTTAGACTAAGCCAAAGTCTGACAACTGCAACGCCGGAATAATGATGACCTCAGGTCTAAGGCTCGCGACAGGCGTACAGGAGAGGCAAGCTGATGACTAAACCCATGCAGGACTCTCCGGGTCAGTCCAGCAACTCGTAACCCCTTACGTAATTGCATCATGACTCCCGTTCCAGCATCTAGTGCGTGCATCTCCATGCACCGAGGTCATGCTGATCTTAGTTCATTTTCGCTCCCGCGAAAACAATCGACCAGGGACAGTTTTAGATTAATTATCTCATAATTAATCACGGACGTTATCATAGTAAACATGCTAATAATATGATAACCATTAATTTATCTCTATAAATTAATCCATATGTTCATAACATACATAAAATGGATTGGCCCTAGGGCACAATTTCCAACAGACTCCCACTTGCACTAGGGTACAATCATCAATCTAACTGTTCCTACTCCTAGGTACACTGATCAATGCGTCTAATCCCCATCGACGATACATGTCTCTCATGTATGACCCTTGCAAGCGGCTTTGTCAGAGGATCAGCAACGTTATCCTCGCGATCGCCTGCTACTTTGCATATCTTCACATCACCTCTGTCAATCATCTCCCTGACGAGGTGAAAACGTCTGAGTATATGTTTGGTCCTTTGGTGGGACCGTGGCTCCTCGGCTTGCGCAATAGCACCACTATTATCGCAATACAGGGTAATGGGATCAGAAATGGTCGGAACCACACCAAGCTCGGAGATGAACTTTCTAATCCACACAGCCTCCTTTGCTGCATCCGATGCTGCAATATACTCAGACCCCGTTGTAGAATCGGCAATCGTGCTCTGCTTGGAACTCTTCCAACTCACGCTGCCACCGTTCAGGAAAAACACATATCCTGACTGCGATTTAAAGTCATCTTGGTCGGTTTGGAAACTAGCGTCCGTGTAACCCCTTACACATAGCTCCTCATCAGTTCCACCATAAACCAAGAACTCATCCTTATTGCTTCTTAAGTACTTAAGGATATTTTTTACGGCAATCCATTGATCCTCACCAGGGTCCTGTTGGAATCGACTCGTCATACTCAGGGCAAATGACACATTAGGTCGAGTACATAGCATGGCATACATGATGGATCCCATTGCCGAAGCATACAGAATTCCACTCATGTGCCCTCACTCAACAAGTGTTTTGGGACACTGTTTCTTGCTCAGGGTCAGCCCATGATTCATCGGAATGAATCCCTTCTTGGAATCTTGCATACTGAACCTCTTAAGTACCTTATCCAAGTACGTACTCTGACTCAATCCAAGAAGCCTACGAGATCTATCTCTATAGATCTTGATCCCTAGAATATAGGCGGCTTCTCCTAAGCCCTTCATTGAAAAGGATTTTCCCAACCAGGATTTTACAATCTCCAAGGTTGGAACATCATTTCCAATGAGTAATATGTCATCGACATATAGTACCAAGAACACAATCGTGCTCCCACTAACCTTCTTGTAAACACAAGGTTCATCAGGATTTTGTAGGAAGCCAAACTCTTTGACGACCTCATCAAAACGATGATTCCAACTCCTGGATGCTTGCTTCAATCTATAAATGGATCTCTGAAGCTTGCATACCATGTCAGGTGCCTCAGGACATTCAAACCCCTCGGGTTGTGTCATATACACATCCTCGGGCAGTCTTCCATTAAGGAATGCTGTTTTGACATCCATTTGCCATATCTCATAGTCATAATATGCGGCTATGGCAAGGAGGATCCTAATGGACTTGGCCATTGCAACAGGCGAAAACGTTTCGTCATAGTCTATACCATGACGTTGCGTCAATCCCTTCGCAACCAACCTCGCCTTAAAGACGTTGACATTGCCATCCATGTCTGTTTTCTCTTTGAAAACCCACTTGCACCCTACGGGTTTAACCCCTTCAGGTGGAGCAACCAAGGTCCATACCTTGTTGTCGTACATGGATTGCATCTCAGCCTTCATGGCTTCAACCCATTTTTCTGAGTTGGGATCCACGATGGCCTCTTGATAGGTGGTGGGTTCACCACGCTTTGTGAGCAACACATCCTTGTTTTCGGTCACGAGAAATCCATAATATCTCTCTGGCTGAAAACGTGTTCTATCAGACCTTCGTGGTCCTTGTGTCTCTGGAGGAGCTTCCACAACGTCTTGTGGAACTTCTCCAGTTTCCGTCTGGGCCTCTGATGCATCTTGTGGAACTTGAACTTCTTCAGGTTCTATCTTACTCCCACTGTTTCTTTTGGAAACCATATCATTCTCTAATAAGAACCCACTCCTGACTACAAACACTTTGTTGTCAGTTGGGCAGTAGACATAATACCCTTTTGTATCCTTGGGGTCTCCCACAAACAGACGCTTGAGGGATTTGGGAGACAGTTTATCGTTAGCCTGTTGTTTAACGTAAACCTCACATCCCCAAACCTTGAGGTTAGACAAATTGGGACTCTTCCCTTTCCATATCTCATATGGTGTCTTCTCAACTGCCTTGGACGGAACACGGTTAAGTGTGAACGCGGCAGCTTCTAAAGCATATCCCCAAAAGGATGGCGGAAGATCAGTCTGACTCATCATAGATCGAACCATATCAAATAGAGTTCGATTCCTCCTCTCAGACACACCATTCCACTGTGGTGTTCTAGGAGGAGTTAGTTGTGAGACTATCCCACAACTACTAAGATGATCATAGAATTCTTGACTCAAATATTCACCTCCTCGATCAGATCGAAGGATCTTGATTTTCTTGTCAAGTTGGTTCTCAACTTCATTTTGAAATCTTTTGAACATTTCAAAAGACTCTGATTTGTGCTTCATTAGGTAGACATACCCATATCTACTGAAGTCGTCAGTAAACGTAATGAAGTAAAAGTAACCACCTCTGGCATGGATACTCATGGGTTCACATACATCACTATGTATGATCCCCAATAAGTCAGATGCCCTCTCACTGTGACCAGTGAAGGGAGCCTTTGTCATCTTGCCAAGTAAACAGGATTCGCAAGCATCATATGATTCAAAATCAAATGAGCTTAGAAGTCCATCTCTATGGAGCTTCTCCAGGCGTCTCTCGTTTATATGGCCTAAACGACAATGTCAAAGGTATGTAGGATTAGATTCACCAATCTTGATCCTTTTCGTATCGATGTTATAGATATCGTTATTATGTCTTTGTTCCAATTTTAAGATATAGTGGTTATCATGCAGATCTCCATAAGCATATAACACGTCATTCTTATAAATTGAACACTTTCCATTACCATTCACACAAATAAATCCTTCCTTATCCAAATAAGAAAGTGATATAATGTTAGAACTTAAACATGGAACATAATAACAATTGTTCAAAGACAGAATAAGCCCAGTGGGCAAAACAAGCTCGTATGTTCCTACAGCAACAGCAGCAACCCTTGCTCCATTGCCCACACGTAGGTCCACCTCGCCTCTACTCAGCTTTCTACTTCTTCTCAACCCCTGCACATTAGTACATATGTGAGAACCACAAGCAGTATCTAATACCCAAGTGGTAGGAGTAGACAAGTGAATGCCTATAACAAAGATACCTGAAGTAGAAGCTTCACCCTTCTTCTTCTTCAGATCTTCCATATACAGCTTACAATTTCTCCTCCAGTGTCCGGGCTTCTGGCAGAAGAAACAAACTGCATCCTTAGTGGGCTTTGCCTTCTTGGCAGGCGGCGGGTTAGGTTTTGCCGCAGGCTTGGTCCCACCAAACTCGGCGTCTCCTTTCCTCTTTCCTTTGCCCTTCCCCTTTCCCTCGTTCTGAACTAACAAGACAGTGCTAGGCGCCTTCTTTATGGATGCCTCAGCAGTCTTCAGCATCCCATGCAGTTCAGACACTGATTTCTCCATGCCATTCATGTTGAAGTTCAAGACAAACTGGTCATAACTTCTCGGCAGCGAATTAAGGATCAGATCCGTCGCTAGCTCTGGCAAAATGGGAAATCCCAGCCTAGCAAGGTGATCTATATACCCCTGCATCTTCAAGACGTGGGTACTTACAGATCCACCTTCTGCCATCTTGCAAGAGTAAAGAGCCTTTGCAGTCTCAAACCTCTCTTGCCTTGCCTGTACTTGGAACATTTCCCTGAGATGTGTTATTATCTCATATGCCCCTTTGTTCTCCAAGTTCTTTTCGATCTCGGGAACCATGGTAACGAGCATAAGACAGGAAACGTCCACAGAGTCACTTTGATGCTTCTCATAAGCATCCTTCTGTGCTCTTGGAGCGTTTGCAGCAGGCTGTTCAGGGATGGGGTTCTCTAGGACGTAGAGCTTTCTCTCCTGGGTGAGAACAATTCTCACATTTCTGTACCAATCGAGAAAGTTAGTCCCAGTTAATTTGTCCTTCTCAAGGACAGATCGCAGTGATAGTGATGAAACGTTTGTTGCCATTTGATTCTACAATTGAGATATGAAAAGTTCAATTAGCAGGAAAATAAAATATATCCACCATTTTATAAAACCAAGTGAAATTTATTATTAGTGGCTAAGACCCATATTTCACCAAAGTTTACCATCGCGGAGGGCGATCATGCATCCTTTGGTTATTTAGGTAGGCAACTCTTTACCAATCACATCTCTATGTGACTCTTAGATCATTATGGGACTGTATCATCATATGATACTTATTATGGCATGTTTATCCCATCTAATGCCTTGAGGTCCAAAACCATTTTGATAACCCCATTAAGTCACACAATAAAACTTGTGAATTGCTAGGCCCAAACGACGAGGCCGAAGCCCAGTCCCATATCATCAAGGCCCCACTAAACACGTGTCGCGGAGGGCGATCACCGTATTTAATGAACCAAGACTTCAATAGGCGTCATTTTGAAACTACCATTCACCCGTGTCTCCTCAAGGTCAAGGTAGATACGTGTCGCGGAGGGCGATCACCGCTCTACGATGAACGAGATTTCAACAGGGTGTTTTATTGACGGCATTAAAACTTAAGATTTTCTAAAAGGGTTTGATATTTAAAAAAAAATGTTCCGTTTTATGGTTTAATTTTAAAACTCCTTTTAAAATTAAACGAGTCATGCCACATGTTTATTGCCACATGTATCACATACATATAAACATGTGCACGGATCTTGCATCATATGCAAAATCCCACGCTCGTATCGTATACGTGGTTGTAGCGTTTAAAAGGGTAAATAGCATGTTAAAATCGCATCCTAAACATACATCTAGCGCTTTGTATCACATACAAACTAAACGTAAAGCATATATACCGTGTTTAGATATGGCCCATCTATCCTAATAATTCTCCCAAGCCAATGAGAGAATTTTTCTAAAAAGAAAAGCAAAATTACAAGAGAGTAAACCCCAGTTACATTGAGGTATAAACTGAAAAGTAAAATTACATCGGATAGAGGGAGACGACACGCAGGCCGTATACACCAAAAACCTAGAGCCATATCCAACACCACACAATTACATATACGAACAATTCATACAATTATGTCAAACACAGTATACTGAAAACACATATCAAAAACGATTTTTTGTAGTGTGTTCAAATTAGGGTTGTGCAATTTTAACATGCTTTTTTCTTGAAATTAGGCCCATTATCAATAATTATAAAATTCAGGAATCACATTCAAGAATTTAAATTATTGACCCCCAAAAATTTTAAAATTCATAATTTCAATAAATTTTCAGTCACCCATATAATATTATAATTAAAACACTTTTAATTATAATTATACAGGAATTTCGATTTTGGGCTCAATTTTCAAGAAAACTTTTCAAATCAATCCTATTGATTTCTTTATGTATCATATACATAAATTTGCACCTTTGTCGTGGATTCAGTTTTATGAAAACTATTCGGTGGATTTTTCGTAAAACCAAAGCATGTGATTGAAAATGGTAAACACACAAATCATACATCATATGTACACAAAACACGATTTTAAATTCAGGACTAGCGTGGCTCTGATACCACTGTTGGGAAAATTCCATCTTGGTCAACCACATTCCTCAGCACGACAATCAACCGAACCCGTACTCAGCCCTTATGGCTACCCTGTTAGGAGTAACGTTAGACTAAGCGAAAGTTTGACAACTGTAATGCCGGAATAGTCAAGACCTCAGGTCTAAGGGCATCATGACAGATTGTACAGGAGAGACCAGCTAATGACTGAACCCATGCAGAACTCTCCGGGTCGGTCCAGCAATTTGTAACTCCTTACATAATTGCACCATGACTCTCGTCCCAGCATCTAGTGCGTGCATCTCCATGCACCGAGGTCAGGCTGGTCTTGGTTCAATTCAAGTTCCCACTCGAATGGGCGACTAGGGACAATTTAGATTAACTATCTCATAATTAATCATGGATTGTTATCATAGTAAACATGCTAATAATATGATAACCATTAATTTATCTCCATAAATTAATTGATATGTTCCAAACATATCTATAGGATGATTGGCCCTAGGGCATAATCTCCATCAAACTCCCACTTGCACTAGGTACAATCATTAATCAAATTGTTCCTAACTCTTAGAAACATCCATTAATGTGCGTCTAATTCCCATTTGACGTTACATGTTTTCATGTAAACCTGTGCTGGGGTTTAGCAAGAGGACTGGCAACATTATCCTCGACTGCTACTTTTACATATCTCAGTATCACCGTCTTGAGGTGATCTTGTCTGAGTACATCACTGTCGGAATGCCAGTGGGAACCCCTTCCCGCTTAGGTGTCTTCCTGTCTCTCCAGGATGACCTTTAAGCATACTTCAGACATTAATTTTTACAGTCTGCGTCTCCACGCGACTAACCCATTCTTGTAGAATCAGTAATCGCATTCCGCTTGGAACCATTCCAACTTACGATCTCTACTGTTCAGGGAATACATATTTCATAACTGCGATTAATCTTGGTTGGCTTGAATAATGGGCTTCTTGTGTAACCACCTTACACATTAATTCTACCATGTACCAAGAATTTGTCTTTAGTGCTTCTCAAGTACTAAGGACCTTAATGATAGCCTTCCAGTGAACCTCAACAGGGTCACAGCTTATCATATACAGGGCAAACGACATATTGAGTCTAGTACAGCATGATGGATCCTATTGCCACAGCATATGGGATGCCACTCATGTGTCCTTGCTCATCACGTGTTTCAGGAAACACTGATTCTTACAAAGGACCAATTCCTGATTCATCGCCATGAATCCCTTCTTGAAGTCTCTCATACCGAACTCTTTAGTATCTTATTCAAGAATGTACTCCTTGACTCAATTTAAGAAGCTCCTCTGAGAACTATCTCATAGATCTCAGCTTCTTATCCTTCATTGAAAGTGATTAAACTATCTAAGATTCATAATCTTTAAGATAGTAATGTGGCTTTCAACTAGCTATATGTGTATACAGCACCAGGACTGCAATTGTGCTCCCACTAACCTTCTTGTAAACATAGGACCCATCTAGGTTTTGTATGAAGCCAAACTTCTTTGGTGCTTTCATCAAAACAAAGATTAAAACTTCTTGACAGGTGGCGGGCTCACCACGCCCCTAGAGCAACACATCCCTGCTCTCAATGACCAAAGATCCCTATCTTTGAAATTGAGAACGTGTTCCATCAGAACTTCGTTGTCCTTATGTTTTAGAGTAGCTTCCACAACACCTTGCGGATCTTCTCTAGTTTTCGTCTGTGCCTCTGAAGTTTTTGTGGATCTTGAACTCCTTCAAGATTTATCTTACTCCCACTGTTTCTTTTGGAAACAAGGAATTCCTTTCTAAAAGGTGTCCACCTCTGACTACAAACCCTTTGTGGTCAGATGGGTAGTAGACATGATACCCCTTTTAAGGTATCCCACAAATGTGTACTTGAGAGTTTTGGAGACAATTTATGTTTGGCCCATTGCTTAACATAAACCTTAATATCCCCAAATTTGTCATAAGACATCATGAGACTCCTCTCATCCCATATCTCATATGGCGTCTTATAGACGAAATGGTTTAGTGTGAAGTCAGCAGCTTCTAGAGCACACCCTTTAAGGATGGTATAAGATCAATTGAGTCATCTTAGATCGAACCTTATCTAATAGGGTTTGACATCTTTTCTTAAAACACCATCCAACATAGGGTCTTAACGAAAAGTGAGTTGTGAGACTCTCTCACAGCTTCTAAGATGTTTAGCAAAGTTTTTGACTCAAATCCTTGTCCTTTGATCCAATCGAAGGTTCTAGATTTTATTGTCAAGTTAGTTCTCTACTTCGCTTTGAAATCTCTATTTCAAAGGGACTCTATCTTGTGTTTCAAAAGGTAGCCGTAGATCTAGCCTTTTGAAGCACTCAGTAAGAGTTATCACTTTTAGCTTAAACACTTATGGGTCCACATACATCAATCATGTATGATCTCCACTAGGTCAGACATTCTATTACTGCGAGCAGTAAAGGAAAGCCTCTTGTTATCTTTCCATCTTAAACAAGGCTTGCAAGCATCACATGATTCCAAATCATGAAGCTTCAAGGCGGTTCTTGTTTGTA
>QANZ01004695.1:0-34314 GCA_003254925.1 Chamaecrista fasciculata
ATAACATTACTAATATACCATTGAAAAAAAAAAGCATTTTCAATCCAGTAAAAGAATTTTTATAAATAATTAGTATTGAAATTGTAATTTGCTAATATAATTATTCTCGTGCAATTTAATGTTGCAACAACTTATTTAAATGCAGCACACTTCTCATTAATTATGGTGTGCTTTGTATTGTATTAACTAGCAAATTGTTGTTTTGTGACGAAGTTCATATATAATCACATGTAGCTATAGTATGTCGCATATTGTATAAATATTCTTATTATGTTGTGAACAACAAAATAATATTCTATTTCTTAATAATTATAGTTATTAGTAAGTAACGAATTCTAACTTGCAAATGCTTCTAAACTTGTAAATCTTCTCTCAAATGATTTAATTCTATGTTTGAGGAGTAATGAAATATGAATCGTCTAATGAGAGTATGAAGTAGAGTCCTAGTAATTTAGTTCGATTTATGCAACGTTTAAATTGAACTGAATCAAGCTGTCTAAAAATAATTAATTTCAAACTAAACCAAATTAAACCATTCATTTAGTTCAATTTTGAATGCTCCTAATTACAATATTAATGACCACCAAGTTATGTATAAGCTAGTGATCACGTTAATCCTCGAAAATTCTAATCGATTGATGGTTGTAGAATGTAGATGAGCCTCAAAATTTTCAATGTTAGTTAATTGAGGCATATGGCTCTTTGAAACAGATTTTATTTGGCGAAAGTAATAGAATTCCTCTAGTTTATGATTTGTGTGTAAAAAATCTTATAAAACTTCAAAAAGTAAGATAAGATTGATGAACTAGGTTCTAGCCGATGGTCATTACTTGGTTCAGATGAGGCAACTCTGGGTTGAAGGTTACCTACAAGACAATGAACACACAGGGTGGCCCTGCGATTCACCTCCGATGCTTAAGTTAGTAAGAGTTATGAGCTCAATAACGTCAATTGACTAAGTAGAGAGCGTACATTTTTCCAGTGTGAAGGGTCAACCTTTTATACTGGCTGAGGGCAATCTGGTGTGATCTTGCCATAAATGCCTGGATGCTTGATTGGGATCCTGGCTAATCTGATTGAGATCCTTAGCTCCCACGTAATTTCTTTTTTTGTGAAAGGTGCCTTGATGGCCAAGGCGTTATCAAGGGGAAGGATCTCTGATTGATTTGTCTTGATTGACAGCAGATCTTGAGCGATCCTTGATTGGTTCCTGATTGATTCAGGGAATGTTTCCTTATTCGTTGGTGCGTGGACGCCCATATCTCTCGTCACTGTGGGCGTCCTCGCCTAATAGCGGGATGTAGGGCGTTCACGCCCTCGTGACCCATCTGGTGGGTTTGTGGCCTACTGAATTAAGGGCATGTTCTGCCATTTAGGTCTCCTAATTATTGGGCCCGTTATCAAAGATAATCTAATCTTTTCAAAAAGAGCAAATAATATTTTTCATTATTGTTTATGTGATCTTAAAACAGAGAAGTATCACATAATAAGGTGAAACATCATCGCAAGCATTCATACATGTCATATGTCACATGAAAACTAATATTATTTTTTTTTCAAATTAATTGCATTCTAAGCTTTTATTCTTTTTATTTCTTTGTAATCTCCGATTCTGTTCTTTCTTTGCAGTGGTTGTTGTAAGTTGCATCGCGTATGAGAAGTTTCATTCTTCTCATCATTGATGTTGTCAAGATAGAATGTGCCTCTCCCATAATGGTCAAATAATCTCGTAATACTTGGCTCCGGGATTCTTAGGATCTCACATTTCAAGTATTTCGGGAACTCAATGTCTCCTTTAACCAACCTCCCATGGTCTTCACTATGTAAATACGTCAGCGTAATCCTAATATAGATTAGATACTTTTCTATTTTCCATTTTCTAAATCTCTCTCATTGACTATTTCAACTTGATCGCTGGAGTGTCTTTGCAAGATCATCTTTGTCAAGTCTTTTGCAAGTCCTTTCTCACTCTTACCCTTGAGCATCCTCAATTTATTAAGGTTAGGGATCAACCTTAAATTAACTTATTAGCTTCCTTTAAAACCATAATTATTGATCGATAACTCGAAAGTTAATTATAAGTGACAAGTGTGAATATATGATAGGGATGATAAAGTAGTGTATGATTGCTTGGGCGAAGTAAGTTTCCTAATATATCTGTCAATACAAGTTGCTTGGCCTACCATGTACCAACCCACCATAGGCTTCGTTAAATGAGCCTAGTTTTTGACAAGCCATAACAACTTTAACCTAGCTCACTAATGGTGGACTATGGGCCGACTCACCAACCCACCTTTTTTTATTAAACTTTAATTATTTAATAAGACAATGTATATTTTCATAATATGACCATGAATATCATCAATTTCATTATCTCCATTATCATATAATTAACAAATATAATAAAGATTTATCATATAAGATTCACAATTTCATATAATTATATACACCTTTTTGGCAAAATGACTAATAATCATGTACACACTTAACAAATGATAATAAATATCATTCAAAAACTAAGTGAGCTAATTATAAATTAAAAAAATACATAAAAAAAGATAAAATAAAAAAATAAAAAAAAGAAAATAAAGGAGCCAACTCATGGATTACACGCCCGACCCACCAATTAAGTGAGTTAAACGGGCCGGGTCAAAAAATGAAAAATATTAAACAAGCTAAAATTATTACAACTCAACCCACCAATTTGGTGGGTTAAATAGGTTAACCTTGTGGGTTCGGTCTATTTTGATGCCTCTTTTTAATTGGTCGAAACTTATTATTTCGAGTTTCATTGGGTGCTTTGGGATTTTTTTTTTCTTCTTTTGATATACCAACATAAGATTACAAGGAAATTATAAGAATAATTAGATTTTCAGATTTATATAGCTTTTAAAACTAATTTTCTCTATTTAATTTCGTGTTTTTTACTTTTAAAAAGAGGTCCAAAAGAAAAATCCAATAAAAAAACTGGACCAAAAATATCACATTTGTAAAATTATATGTAAAATTGAATTTTGTATTTTCCCTTTTGCAAAATATTCAGGTTTATTTTGAAACTAGGGTAAATTATATTTTGGTATCATGTGGTTTGACTCCATTTCACTTTAGTACTATGTGGTTTAAAACGTGACACTTTGGTATCCTAAAGTCTTTATTGTTACCCTTTTGGTACTCTGAATAATTTTTTCATTAGTTTTGGACGGAATTTGGCAAGTGACATACACGTGGACTCACTAAAACTCAAATTTGTTCAACGTTTTACCAGTTTGTTAGGATCACCATTACCAGCGTGCTCAGAGTACCCCAGTCTATTCACTGCTGCAGTATCAAACGCCTCATTCTCATCTGAATGAAAACCGTTCTGATTAAGTTTTTTAGGTCCACCAAAACTCTGCTCCTCAACCCCATGATCACGAATTAACTTCAATCTTCGCTCATCCTCCGACAAGTTCCTATCTGGGTTATTATCAAAATAATTTGCAGAAGTTGCAGAACCAGAACCAGAATCATATAGCGGAGGCCTAAAACTGTCTCTAGGGTCTTGAAAATGAATAATTTTTTTTTTCTAACAGAAAAAAAAAAGCTTTGTGTGATTGTGTCATTCGTTGTACTTGTATCAATTTTTCTTACATTGTTCCCAACAGATCAAATCTTGCGCTTAGTTGTTACTTGTTAGTCTAGTCAAGCACAAATAAGGAAATTCCTGGAAACCAAAAAAAATAAAATAAGGAAATTCCAGATGGCCACAAGCATAACGAAAACTCATATGTGGAAATCTATATATTGTTATATTTTTATTCTCCAGAAAATGGTACTCAGTGCATTTGCTGCTGTCACTGATTTTTTATCTTTCATTTTTCAATCATGTAAATTCATCCACTTTCTTTCCTTTTAAGTAGTAAAAAAACTACAAAATATAAACTACATATTAAAACTATCTATTTTTTTTTTTCCTGTGCTGAACTTAAATATTTAAAATCTCAATTGATGATGATGATTCTCAAATCCACTATCAATTGACAGAATCCAGCGTGTGGACAGACGAGAGACATTACAAATTTCAACAAAAATTCCTTGTGCTTCTTCTTCTCCGGTATCAAAGAATGAATTATGAAAAGTAACAAACATCTCTTGAAGAAAGAAGCACTTCGGATCCTTAGCCACAAAAAAGCACTATTAAGTGTCAGAGAGAGATCAGTTCATACAGAAGCATATCATATCATAATTCCTACCCGCAGAAAAACAAGGCCCATGTGAGTTGTGCCAATGCAAGAATTTCTCAAGGAACGAACCTTAATTTTTTCCACTTTTAACTAGTTTGTCCACTACACCAGCCATCAAGCAGCAAAATCTGGCTTCAGCAGATAAAGAACTAACCACTTCCTCTATCGATCTCAGCTCCTCGTGAAACTCTGGATGTAATACCAATGAAGAAAAGTTCTCATCAAGCACCAAACCAAGACATTCCACAACGTCTTCAAGCTTTGGAACCCAGTCGCAAGCCTTCAACCCCAATGCTGCAGAGGCATTCGAACACGGACCCGCTTGAGGGAACCTCTCATATTTCTTCAACCATTTTGCTAGGTACCGAATGAAACTTATCATCTCTTTACCATTCAACTTGCTGAATGAAGGCGATAACATCTCTCTGTTAATGTTTGATGATGCAATCAAATAATGCAAGCAAAGCTCAGATGTAGAGAATCCATCATATGCTATCATAAGCAACAGGGAAGCCTCCTTCGCAACAAGAAGATTCTTCCACTTCAGATTGTTATCACTTGCTTTCTCAATAGCTAACAGTGCTTGGCTCTCCCATTCCCTCCTCACAGTTACCATACTTTTAAAAGCATCTTTTGGTGGAGAAAGAAAATACCTCAGAATGCAGAGTATTTCAGATGACCCAAGATCCAAAGCATGCTTAATACACAAGCACAACAAATCAGACCTCTTCTTTTCCACTAGTCTAATAACCAAGTTTGAAAAACAAGAATGCTCAATAATACCATTAACAATCAAAGCCTCAACTAGCTCCCATATCTCTAATGAAACACACCCTTCCAAAATCAGACCAGCAGAATTCTTACCAATGAAAAATCCAAGTTTGTCAATCAAGATCCTGGTGTAATCATTATTGGACGAATCAATCCCAATCGATACTCCTACTTTGTCCCTAATGCTTTCAAGATAGGAATTCAAGTCATTAATAAACTTGCCCTTATTTAAATCTTTAGAGTTCTTGAGCTTCTGCTCTAGCTTTGTAAAGAAATCTTTCCCAAGGTTGATGAGTTCAGCGTCATTTTTTGAGATTTGCCATCCACTAAGTGGTTTTATGAGGGATGAAGAGTTTGCTTCTTCTAGTTCTGACTTTAAATTGGGTATAATAGTATCCGGGTTAAGAACAATTGGATAGTCTGAAGGTGAATCAAGAGTCTCTCGATTGACTGAAGCATTCTTAATGACTTCCAGTAAAGTCATGCTGAATTTTCTAGGAAAACACAGATATCTGTGAAGCAAGAAGAAAAACAAACTTTAAATTGATACACTTGAATCAAATAGAAACATATAAGAGAAAGACCTCAGGTTTACTAGCCTCCCAGTGCAGGGCACAAGAAAGGCTTATTAATCATGAAATTTTCACTGTTTTCTACAACTACTTACTTCAATAACAAAAATATTTGCGGCTCCAACGCTTAAAATTGAAATCAAGAGAAAAAAGAAAAAAACTAATAATGTAACTCCCAGACTCTTTAGAATACACCTACTTTTCCCCAAATTCAATCTTTTCTACTTTAAAAGAGCAAGTTGTTTACAAATTTATTTTCTAAAATTTCCCTTGTGATCTTTCTATTTCTTCAACTATCTGTAGTTGGAAAGAAGGACACAAACAGGACAAAATTAACATTTTCCTCCATTTAGTTACGATAATGTGGCCACTTGGGCAACACAAACCCCTTGGGAAATCATTGTGTCTTTCTCTTTAATTGCTCTAAAACTCAAGTAATAATATTTGGCACCCATAAGGAAAAGTTATATGGTTTCAATCTTTAGTAACCTTTAAGTTCCAACCAAAAATGACTCCAAGTAGGACTGACCATATTCACAATCATCACCAATGAAATAGATCACTTCATCAAAATTCATCAGCCCGGATATGTTATTACTTCATCTAAATTTCATGGGATTCATTCTCTCTAGAAGGAAGAAAGTGCATATGGTGATAGTATTTTAAATTACACGTGTACCAAAAATTTCTCATCAATTCCATTCCCCTCCACTTTTGAATATCTCCCGGACAGAGAACGACTAAAAGTACACTAATTTATCCATAACAGAGAACAAATGACAGAACTTAATTCAAATAGATGCAAATTTCTATCATAAAAGAGACTGACAAACGGATTTGTGGAAACGGGCAGCAAGATGTCAATGTCTTCAATCCAATCACAAGATGATACAACCATTAAGTTAATTATTTATAATTATATATGTGAGAGCAGTTAGGATGTGTGAAGACAAATGAAACGACAAGAAAAAGGAACGCCACAAAATGCAGATGAATTCACAAAATCACAGACGAAAATTTTAAAAGAAGGAAGCAAAACCTGAAAGAAGCAGAGACGACGAGACTAGCCACCCCACCGTTGACGAGCACAAACGACGACGACAAGCGGCGTTTTCCAACTTCTCACGCGGCGTTTTCTGCTTCACACCCGTTGGTTCTCTCACTTGCGGCTTCTCTTCCTTACAACATCGACGGGGGCTAGGGTTTGAGGCTGAGTTGCTATGGATCGATTTTAGCATTTTTATTAGGGTAAATTGCAATTTGGTACCCTGTGGTTAGGGGCGGTTCCCTTTGGTACCCTGAAAGAAAAATTTTTGCATTGTGGTACCCCGTGGTTTGCTCCGTTAGCGATTTGGTACCCTGAGGTTTTTTTCTGTTAGTATTTAACGGCAAATGTTAGTTAAAATGTCAAAAATCTCCCAAAAAGTCTTCTCTTATGCGTTTAAGTCCTTTCCCTTTACTAAAAGGGATCAAAACATAAAGAATTAATTATAAAAGGGTCTTTAGAATTCTAATATTATAGATTTTTCTCCTTTTCATAAGATTTCTTTTGAATAGGTCCTGATTTAATTACACTTTAATCCCAAAAGTTTATGATCTTTATCAAAATAGTCCTTAGAACCTCAAAAGACAAATGAGCATCTATGATTTATCAAAAAATCCCTATATTCAACTACAATTTTCATTCAAGTACACTACAAACAAATCAAAACCCCCAAATTTTTCCAAAATCAAGCCCCACAAATCAAAAACCCTCTCAACAACAAAATCAACATCATCAACAACCAATTTCTTCATACCCTAAGGAATCAAAATTCAAAACTAAGGAATTCAATTTCTTCCTCAATTTTCCAAAATTTGGCATAATTGGTCCCTCAAAAGTTTTTTTATCCATTTTTCCGTTGAAAAAAAGAAAAAAAAAAAAAACTTTTATCCTCCAAAAATTTTATTTTCTTATATTAAGGTCCTTTTCCGTTGGACCAATTATGCCAAATTTTGGAAAATTGAGGAAGAAATTGAATTCCTTAGTTTTGAATTTTGATTCCTTAGGGTATGAAGAAATTGGTTGTTGATGATGTTGATTTTGTTGTTGAGAGGGTTTTTGATTTGTGGGGCTTGATTTTGGAAAAATTTGGGGGTTTTGATTTGTTTGTAGTGTACTTGAATGAAAATTGTAGTTGAATATAGGGATTTTTTGATAAATCATAGATGCTCATTTGTCTTTTGAGGTTCTAAGGACTATTTTGATAAAGATCATAAACTTTTGGGATTAAAGTGTAATTAAATCAGGACCTATTCAAAAGAAATCTTATGAAAAGGAGAAAAATCTATAATATTAGAATTCTAAAGACCCTTTTATAATTAATTCTTTATGTTTTGATCCCTTTTAGTAAAGGGAAAGGACTTAAACGCATAAGAGAAGACTTTTTGGGAGATTTTTGACATTTTAACTAACATTTGCCGTTAAATCCTAACAGAAAAAAACCTCAGGGTACCAAATCGCTAACGGAGCAAACCACGGGGTACCATAATGCAAAAATTTTTCTTTCAGGGTACCAAAGGGGAACCGCCCCTAACCATAGGGTACTAAATTGCAATTTACCCTTTTTATTAAAATTATTATTATACCTTTTTTTGTTACAAAAATTATTATTATAACCTATGTTTTGTGGCACTTAAGATCAAATAAATAAAGTTAAAATGTAATTTTGGTCCTATATCTTTTACTCAGATTGTAAATTTAGTCCCATATTACACTTTTGGTCTTATATCCTTGGGTCATACTGTCATATCTCATATCTTTGAGTTAGGTGTAGAAATTAGTCTTATATTTTTTGATCAATTGAGACTGACAATGCAACTTTTTGTAAAGATATGAGACCAATTCTGTATTTGACCAAAAGATATGATATCAAAAGTTATACGAGACCGAATTTACAACTTGAACAAAATATAAGTCCCACAGACGGCGCCAGTGATGAACCTGGTTTTGGCCGGAGGGCATTACCTGGTTCGATGAAGCAACTCTGGGTCAGAAGTCGCCTGCAAGTCAATGAATGCACAGGGATGCCCTGCGATTCACCTCCGATGCTTAAGTCAGTAGAGTGTTTGAGAGAGATAATAATAAGTGCAGGATAGCAATAGTGCGTACCTTTTTCCAGTACAGGAGCTGTCCTTTTATACTGGCGAAATGGGATCCTTTTGACCTAGATATGGTCGACTGTGATCTTAACTGATTTGGCCAAATCAGTTGTGATCTTGGTGGAAATCCTAACTGATCGTTATCTTGGCAGATCTGGTAGTTAAGATTACGGAAATAAATTGTTGTTTGGAGAAGGAATCATATGGACGCCAGATTGTTGGCGTTATCGACCGACGTATGGCTTTTGGTGCCTTGACCACGTTAAGATTCTTTCCTGTGGACGCCTGGCGATTGGCGTTCTCGATTGTCATGAGGCGCTAGGTGTCTCATTCGTGTAGGGCCCTTTTGGCGTTCTTGCCTAAGGGAGCCCTTTGATGAGCCGTGAACGCCTATGGCCTATGTCTTCTAGGCTTCCAAGTCGTTAGGCCTATTATCAACATTCATTTTTTTACTAACAGTTGTTATGTCATACTTCTAGATATTGAATGAATTTTTCAAAAAATCTTTTTTGATATTAGGATTTCTTTTACTAACAGTCGTTAGGCCTCTTAAACTTTTGGTCATTTGGAAGAAAGTTTTTAAACTTTTAATTTTAGAAATTAGATCCTTACCTTCATTTTTTTACTAACAGTGGTTATTCAAAAAATCTTTTTTGATATTAGGATTTTTTTTACTTCTTGATTAAATAATATGTTGTATATGCTATGAATTATCTTTTTTAATTTTATTATTTAAAAGTTATTAATCTTATTATGATTGATGAGATGGCAAAATGAAAATATAAATAACACATATAAATATGACATGACAATAATTAATATCGTTAGAGAAAAAATGGATGAAAGGATCTAATATTCTTATGAGGTCATTTATTTTAGTACTACTCTCATCCAAGCTAAGGATGTTTAGCGAGTTGGGTCAGCTCATCAAAATTAAACAAACCTGCTAGTTTAAGTTGGTTTGAATTAGGCTCGCAAGTTGGTTTAAGTTTAAGATTATAAACTCGCTCAACCCAAATCAACTAATTGGTTCATAAAAATAATTTTCATTTTTATTTATAAAATTATATTTTGATTTCTTAACTAATGTTATTTTCATAATTTGGTATTTTTATAGATTTTTATTCTCAATTTAGTCCTTAAAAAATAAATTGTGAAAGACCAAATTGAAAAAAAAATAATTTAAGAGGGATCAAATTAAAAAAAGAAAAGAACATATGAGGGATAAATCTAGGGATGACAATATGGGCAGGTATCTAAGATACTGTCTGAATCCACCCATAAAAAATATTCGATATCCGTTGGATACCAGATATCTTATAAAATACTTGAAGTGAAAAATAAAAAAATTATAAGATATCGCTATTGTTTCAACTATCTGATATCCGTCCGAAATGAACGGATAGTTAAAATACCCAATATCCAATATCTTATAATATAGACATTCTATTACTTTTTATATATATTTTATTATATTTTTCATTCTATATCTATTTTTTTAATATTTGTTTTTTTTAAGGTACAGGTTAAATATCAGATATCAGATAATTTATAAGTATAAATAAGATGCAAATGTTTTTTTTTTGGGCCTGATACAAATGTTGATTAGAATGAAAGAATACAAACGCACCTAGGAAGCATTGACACTGACACGGACACGGACACGAGACACGACACGGACACAGACGACGACACGCTAAACTCTTAAAATTACGCGACACGCCACGACATATATTTATATATATAAATAATTAAATATTCGTAATTTTTAATGATAAATTTAAAAATTACAAGTTTTATTCATAATATATGTCATATGTATTATTTTTTTCTCTTATATGCCATGTTAAAGTCACAAAAAATTGATTTATATTCTAAAATTTATGAATAGGTGTCGTGTCGGTGTCGTACGGGTGTCGGACACCGACACTTGTCGGACACGGCGACACGCCCTCAAAATGAAGTATCCATGCTTCATATAGAAACGCACAAAATAATCTTTTTTTTTTTATAACAAAATGCACAAAATAATCGAATATCGTTCCCTTCTCATAGTATAGGTAAATCCCTTGAATAGCCCTAAATCTTAACTGCAAAGTTTTGACCGAATACGGTGCATCAGTGCTTATGTGTAGCATCCTTTTTACCCGTTTTATCGCCTAACTTTATTTTTCCTCTCTAATTCCTCCAAAAAAAGGTGTAAAAATATTATTTTTAAGAGACCAAAAATAAATTATCTTTGAAAAACTAATTAACTCATTGACGGAATCCCTAATTTACTCCATTATTATAATTTAGACGGTACAAACTCCAAATCTCTCGTCTCTCCGATTCTATATAACTTCTCCTTAGAGTCATCATAACGATAATATCATTAATATTATTAAGGTTAAAAGGTCATTTTGGTCCTCAATATATGTTTTAATATTCATTTTGGTTCATTATGTTTCAAAATATTCAAATTAGTCCTAGTTTTTGATAAAATGTTTTATTTTAGTCCCAAACTATTAAATATGACTTGTTTCAAATTCAATTGTGACGATTTTAGGACTTTGTATTTTATTCAAAGAGTACAATCTCTATTCAGTTGGGCAGTCGACAAATAAGATTAAATTGATCTTAAAAGTAGACTGCTCGTTTCGTGGTCAAACAAATAAAGTTGATCATATCACTCTCGTTTCAAATTCAAATGCGACGAATTCAGTGCTACATGTTCCTCTTAACAGATCCTTCGAACTTGAAATGAAAAACGAAAGAAATATGACCAAATTCAATAGTTTGAGACCAAAATGAAACATTTTGCCAACATTTAGGAACAATTTGAATATTTTGATACATAATGGACGAAAACGAACATTAGGTTAGAGCATACAATTAGGACCAAAATGACATCATTAATTTATTTATTAATATTAATATTAGGCTTAAGTGCACTTTTGGTCCCATAACTATGACAAAGGTTTCATTTTGGTCCCATAACTTCTTTTGTTGCAATTTTGGTCCCATAACTTCTCAAAAGGTTCCACCGTTAGTCCCTTGGTGAATTCCATCCATATTTAGCCGTTAAGTATGATGTGGCATAGTGACTAGGATCATGATGTGGCAAAATAAGATGAAATGGACTGAAATATGATCTATATGAAACATATTAAAACTTATCTATACCCAACCACAAGATATACAAAGAGTGGTAATTCCTCTTCCTCGTCATCCCAACGGGACTTCCTCTTCCTCGTTCCGCTTCCCGATTTGCCGTCGCCGCCGCTTTGGTCGTTCGACTTTGGCTGAGGATCCCATCAACTTCGTCGGTGCCTTCTGCTTGAAGTCTCTTCTTCCCCACCAGATTGGTCCCTGTCAGTACCACTCTTTGTATATATGGTGGTTGGGTATAGATAAGTTTTAATATGTTGCATATAGTTCCTATTTCAGTCCACTTCATCTTATTTTGCCACATCATGATCCTAGTTACTATGTCACGTCATACTTAACGGCTAAATATGGATGAAATTCACCAAGGGACTAACGATGGAACCTTTTGAGAAGTTGTGGGACCAAAATTGAAACAAAAAATGTTATGGGACTAAAATGAAACCTTTGTCATAGTTATGGTACCAAAATTGCAACAAAAAAAGTTATGGGACCAAAATGAAACCTTTGTCATAGTTATGGGACCAAAATTGCAACAAAAAAAGTTATGAGACCAAAATGAAACCTTTGTCATAGTTATGGGACCAAAAGTGCACTTAAGCTTTAATATTAATATTAATGTGTCTCATTAAACACGATAATTTTTCCTTCTGTTTTTTTCTTCCAAATCCTGTTTTGCTTGATATTACCGAATTGCCATCTTCTTCTTCTTCTTCTCTTATATTGCTATTTCTCTTTCTCTTCACTCATCTTCTCAATCTCTCTCTGTTTTCTCTGTTCCTTTCTTCTTTCGTCTTTCTCTCACTGATACACACCATGGGCGTAAACTCAAAGACGACGTCGTCGTCGTCGGAGCCACCTTCCTCCTCCGTAACCCGCAGAGCCGTCGCCGCCGGCGACGACGGCGGCGGAAGAAGCAGCTACTGGCGGTGGAGAAAACAAGACTTATTGCCCGGAGAATCTTTCCAGAGTCTCCGATCGTACCGTCACGCGGTGGCGCAAACATGCCCTCGCCTCGCCGATCGTCTCACGAATCGCTCGACCGATGAATACGAACTCCTCGAGCTTCCAAAGGCGAGCGAGAACGAGATGAAGAAATGCCTCACATGGTGGGACCTGATGTGGTTGAGTTTCGGCTCCGTCGTCGGCTCCGGCATCTTCGTAATCACCGGCCAAGAAGCTCGAAACAACGCCGGACCGGCGATCGTGCTTTCGTACGCAATTTCCGGCCTCTCCGCTTTGCTCTCCGCTTTCTGCTACACGGAATTCGCGGTTGAAATTCCCGTCGCTGGAGGTTCGTTCTCTTTTCTTCGTATTGAATTGGGCGATTTCGTCGCCTACATTGCCGCTGGGAACATAATCCTAGAGGCTCTCGTAGGCGCCGCGGGATTAGGTCGATCTTGGACATCGTATTTCTCTACAATGATTAAGAACGACCCTGATTTTCTGCGAATTCGAGTGAATTCGTTGACTGAGGGTTTTAACATGCTAGATCCGTTGGCTGTTGCTGTGCTTTTCATTGCGAATGGTATTGCTGTTTCTGGAACTAAAAGGACTTCAATCTTGAATTATATTAGTTCTGTTGTTACTGCATTAGTGATTGTGTTCATAATCGTTTTTGGTTTCATTCACGCCAAGACTTCAAACTTGCAGCCTTTTTTGCCGTTTGGGGTAAAAGGGGTTTTTGAGGCTGCAGCTGTTGTGTTTTGGTCATACACTGGTTTTGATATGGTAGCAACTCTGGCTGAAGAAACTAAAAAACCCTCAAGGGATATTCCAGTTGGTTTGATTGGTTCAATGAGTATGATCACAACAATATATTGCTTGATGGCTTTGGGTCTCGTTATGATGCAGAATTACACAGAGATAGACCCAGATGCTGCCTATTCAGTTTTATTTGTACGAATGGGTATGAATTGGGCTAAGTATCTTGTGAGCATATGTGCATTGAAAGGAATGACCACAAGCTTGCTTGCTGGATCACTAGGTCAAGCTAGATACATGACTCAAATTGCAAGATCCCACATGATCCCACCATTGTTTGCACTTGTTCATCCAAAAACAGGAACCCCAGTGAATGCTACTCTTTTGATCACCATAGGCAGTGCCATTGTTGCATTTTTCTCTAGC
The DNA here is from genome assembly GCA_003254925.1 of Chamaecrista fasciculata. Lineage (NCBI taxonomy): Eukaryota > Viridiplantae > Streptophyta > Magnoliopsida > Fabales > Fabaceae > Chamaecrista > Chamaecrista fasciculata. Next base: position 13,985 of record QANZ01004695.1, read on the forward strand.
TTGGATGTTTTGTCTAGTGTCTTCTCTTTCAGCACACTCTTCATTTTCATGCTCATGGCTCTTGCTCTGCTTGTAAGGAGATACTATGTGAGGGAAACTACATCAAAGAACGATTTGATCAAAGCCGTTGTGTGCTTATTTGTTATCATTGTTTCTAGTTCTACAGGAACATGGATTTATGGCTCTGGTAAATTGGGATGGATTGGCATTACTGTGGCTGCTTTAGTTTGGTTTCTTGCAACATTTACAATGGCTTTTTTCCTACCATTGCAGAGAACCCCTAAAGTTTGGGGTGTTCCTCTTGTTCCATGGATTCCTTCATTGTCCATTGCAACCAACGTTTTTCTTTTAGGATCATTGGGTGCTTTGGCGTTTTGGAGGTTTGCAATTTGCACTGGTGTAATGCTTTTCTATTATCTGTTTATAGGTGTTCATGCAACCTATGATGTAGCACATGAGAGTAATGAGCATGAACCAGAATATGTTGAAGGAAAGGAAGATCCAAATCAAGCGGTTTAGTAGTTAGATGTGTTCCAACGAAGATGATGGAATGATTTTATTGATTAGTGTCATTTAATATATTCCCTTGCTTTTGTTGTACAGCATTTACATGCATCACAAATATGGTTGGTTTTTGTTTGATTTTTGCGATATTGATCTATTATGGAGTCAATTGGTTCTGTTTTGCTTTTTGTAGGATGAATCAATTCACGAGCTTAGTTTTTATGTAATCTAAAAATTTTTGTTCTAAAAAAAGAGTAGTGCTTGAAGATGATGTGCTAATATAAAGAATGTTTTTTAACAAAAGAATGTTAAAATGTACAATTCTTTTAAATTTTTTCTGTGTAAAAAATCTATGAATTTCAAAATATAACCAGATTTCATGATTTTTTAATTTGGTATAAATAGTTTTTTCGTTAAAATTTTTACTATTAATCTCTACAATAATTCAATTTAAGTCTGAATTACTATAAAATTCAACAATTATAAATTTATAAATAAACTCTATTTTTAATGATTTGTTTAATGACATGCGTATTTCTTGTAAAATTAGAAATTTGGACGCCTTGTCACTTTTCATAATTTAAAAGATTTTGGTCAAAACTTCATTAGGTCCCTAATATTTATCTTGAATATTATTTTGATCCTTAATATTTTTTTGTTCTATTTTGCTCATAAATATTTGTTAAAAATTATATAACAATTCTTAAAAAAGTTATGGGACCAAATTGAGACCAAAGAAAATGTTATGGGACCAAAAGTGCACTTCAACCTAAAAATTATGTTTTAGTTACTAAGTACTAAATGTGATAATATCTCTCGTATCAAATCTTAATGTGATAAAATTAAAATTATGAGTTCCTCTATAAGTGTTTTCTTTGTCAAGTTAGAATCTTTGATAAACAAAGTCAAATTGGGTACGAAATTAGACCTAAAAGTGAGTCGCTCATTAACTCGTTTAATGAAGTTGGCTAAATCTATATCATTTTAAGTTTGAATTTGACAAAATAAAATCTGAGTTATTCTTGATGAGTATTTTTTCTGCCCAGTTGAAGTCATCAGGAAACGAGGTCAAATATTACTTTGAAAGTTAATATTAGCATTTTGACTAAACCCACTTTCGAAGTACTATTTGAACTCATTTGTTGACGGCTCCAACTAGACAAAAAAAAAACTCGTTAAAAGTAACTTATAACTCTAATTCCATCGTATTTATACTTGAAACGTAAGAAATATGACCAATTTTATAAAACAAGTGACAAACTTTCGTTTGTTGACAGCCCCAACTGAGTATAGAAATAACTCGTTAAGTGTAATTCGTAACTCCAATTTCCTTGCATTCGGACTTGAAATAAGAAAGATATGACCATATTTAGTAATTAGTGATCAATTGTGGAACTTATTAAGTACCAACATATAACTTTTTGAAAATATTAAGGATCAAAACGAAACAGAAAAAATATTGGATATGAAAACATAATTCAGGATAAATATTACAGACTAAAACGAAGTTTTGGATTTGTTCGTTTTAATCTAAAAATTAAAAAGTATTCTGCGAAAGGATTTATAAGTTACATTACGGTTATCTTTGGATTAGGATTTAGGAGGATCAAGAGAAGTAAACAGAAAGAAAACGTTTGATTTATTTATTATTACAACTGTAAGTTAGCATGAAGTCATTAATTATGTTCACCATTTGGAAACCAATAATCTCGACTTAAACTTTGCATATATTGCTAATTTGAGAAGTGAGGTCACGTGCCGACCCGTGCTTGTTATTTTGTAAGTTTGGAATTTTTTTTTTGCCTAAAAAAAATAATTCATTGAAAAGCAAGGCAAAACCAAGCACAGTACACACAAAAAACAGCAAAATAATCCAATCTCTCCCTAGCATCAACAAGAACACTAGACAGAACATCAACCGACGAAAGTGGGAGGTTTACAATCCATCCAAGAGGACCCATCTTCGTGTCAGACAAATTGGCAAGACAATCAGTTGCCAAATTAACAGATCTAGAGATTCAACTAAAGCTACAACCATATAAAGAACTGGAAACACAAAAAAAATACCCCGACCAGATCTAGAACGTCGCCGCTGCAAAATCCGCCGTAGAAAACAAACGAACATGAGCAGAGAGCACACAAACCTGGGAAGGAAACTCGCCGAAAACAACCTAAACTTGAAAACCACCACCGTAGAAGACACACAGAAAAGAGCGCCACCGCAGAAGGCTAAAGCTAGGAGGCACCGCCGATAACCCTAATATGAAATAGGGTAAAATCTCTCATGAAAGAGAGAGGAGATCCCTCATGAGGAGGGGTTTGAGAGAAAACTCGACTCTCATAAGAGAGAGGATTTTTTGGACGGCTAGGGTTTTTTTTTTATAAAATTTATTATTGACAAAACTACTCTTGATACTTTCAAATTATGTAGTCATTTTCAATTCTATTTTTAAATTTTTTTTTATCATTTGTACCTCCAAAGTATGGAGTCAGTTTCAATTATACCTAAAATCTTTTCCTTTTTGTTTCAATTATACTGCCAATTTTTTCTTTTTTTGTGTCAATTGTATGCTCAAATTGGGGGGTATTTGGAGGTACAATTGACTAAAAAAACTTTTGGGGTATAATTGAAACTGATCATATATTTTGGGGGTACAATTGACCCAAAAAAACTTTGAGGGATACAATTGAAAATAACTGCATATTTTTAGATACCAATAATACTGTTGGATTTTGTGGGAATAAATATCCGCCCATGTGGGAGTCCAATTGAATTATTGGTTAACTCATTGGAATGTGAGCTATATTAATGAAGTCCCACATCGGATAGTTAGTAGTTGGGAGTTTTCCCATTCTCCTATAAATAGGAGTGATTCCTCATCATTCAAGTTGCTCAATTCCATAAGTTGGAAATGGGGCTCTCATATTGAGAGAACACACATAGTATTATTTTCTTCTCTCTCTTAGAGTTCTTCTTCCGCGATCAATCGTGGAAACATGGCTCTACCTCTAGTAGGTAGAGTCTCACCGTTTGGTGGAGTTCGTGACGAGTAGATCAACGTTTGGAGATCAATCTTGGTGGAGCAGAGGCGCTAGCAAGATCTAGAGTAGTAGCGATGGTGTCCAGGTTAGTAAGTTCCGCAATATGTTTTATGCTTTTCTGGATTTATAGTTATGATTCGGGTTTCAGTTCTTGAGTCAGGTCTTGGAGATTCGAAATCCTTCTTTGGTATCAGAGCCAGGTTTATGCTAGTGCTTTGATCTCCAGGAATTTGTGATTCCAAAAATATTGTAGGGATATAATTATCCCTATCCCTAATTATTTTTTTGGTTTATGTAAATATATGAGTTATTATTTATACTATTGTGCTCTCATTCCCTAAAATGTTTTAGGAATAGATAATATATAAAGAAATAGAAGTGATTCCCCTCATTCAAGTTGTTCAATTCCATGAGTTGGAAAGGGGGATCTTATATTGAGAGAACCCACATAGTATTATTTTCTTCTCTCTCTTAGAGTTCTTCTTCCGCGATCAGTCGTGGAAACATGGCTCTACCTCTAGTAGGTAGAGTCTCACCGTTTGGTGGAGTTCGTGACGAGTAGATCAACGTTTGGAGATCAATCTTGGTGGAGCAGAGGTGCTAGCAAGATCTAGAATATTAGCGATGGTGTCCAGGTTAGTAAGTTCCGCAATATGTTTTATGCTTTCCTGGATTTATAGTTATAATTTGGGTTTTGGTTCTTGAGTCAGGTCTTGGAGATCCGAAATCCTTTAAATACTTTTACCTTTATTATTTAATTTCTAAATTTATACGAGTCACCAAAATTATCATAATTATCGACCATTTTTTTCTTGAGTCAAATACAAAGACAAAAGAAATACACATTCAATACAAATTTAGAGATTAAATTCAATGCAAATTCAAAAACTTAAATGATTAAATTGTTGACAATTAGAGTATTACAATTGATTCGTTTATCCAGTACAAATTCAAACACCAATAATAATTTTTTAATAAGTTTATTAGGATGGTGGCTTTTCTTATGAAATCATGTGATCTGCCACAACGATCTAAATAAACTCTGTATAGCTGGCCTAGCGTCCATGACTCGAAATCAGCTCCATATGAAAAGGACAAGGGATGAGTGTGGAGTTTTATACATTAAAGTTTTTCTCGTAAAGATCAAAATATTTTAGTATTTTTGTATTTATCTCTCTAACAAATTGACAATGTGATTCTTATTTGTCACACACATGTGAGACATCTCAAAATTATTATTTTTAATTTAATGTTGTTTAAAGGGTGTTTTATTTACCATTATATAATTATTTTAAAAAAAATCTCAAATCATATTTTTTAAAACTTTTTTTTTAAAAATATTTTGTTTTGCAACGTAAAAATAATTTTTTATTTTTTTGCAAATCGCTGTCATGTAAATCGACTTGCGTCAACTTTTTTATGTTAGGAGTTATCCTAAGTTACTTTTATATGGAGCAACTTACATGAAAAGTTGTCACAAGTAACTCCACAAAATAGAAATTTGCAAAAAATTACTTGACTTTTTTTGCACCTCAAAATAAAATATATGAAAAGAAAAGAAATATGATTTGAATTTTTTTTTTAAATATATACTGATCATAAAATCAAATTTAAAGTGTTTAAGAGTTTAAGATTTGCATAGGAGGCCCCTCCTTATTTCTTAGTTGTGGGTTCATGCATATTTATTATATATATTTCTGCACATTAAAATACAATGTAAATTGATAATTAAGTCAATCAAAATATAATTAAAAGATATTTGGATAACTCAAGAATATAATTTAAGATAACACAAATAGTTTAAAAGATAATTAAGATATTTAAAAATATTTGAGATATTCAAAGTCCAAACTTTAACCTCACTCTCATCTACAATTAATCAATCGATCATTCAATTATTCCTCTCCCATAAAAGAGACTCTCTCACAATCATATTACTACCTTTATCCATTTATGATCTATACAAGATAAAAATTTGGGTGAATCACAAACAAGGTCTCTGTAATTTAGGATAATTAGATATTAGGTCACTGGCAATCAGGTATCCAAAGATTTACTTCGTGTTAACACAAAGGGGTCATTTGTCTAAAATTTATCGAAAATTCAAGCTAAAATCAATTGCATAACAAGGAATCAATTCAATTGCACAATCAGGCATGTGTTTCAGTCCGTCCTCTTTCTTTTTTTTTTTTTGGGGACAATCGTCCTCTTTTTTTCTTTATTATTTTTTATTTTTGGGTTTTGTTGTTTTTTATTATTTTTGAAGAAGTGAAGTTGGGCTCTCATTTTTTGTTGGTTTTTTTTTTCTTACTTAAGAATATGGTTTCCATTCAAGTCTTAAGGCTAAAATTTCATTTATCACCTTGAATTTTTTTTTTGGTTTTGGGCCAAAGTCCTTTTCTCATACAAACATGGAGTAAAAAACATTGAAAATTAATCGAAAGAGTCTTAAAATGATATTTTAACTAAAATTTCAGTTAAATTTTGGCCGGAAGGTCCCTTCGTGCTAACAGAGTAAAACTCTGGACACCCGATTGTATAATATTTATAATCTTATAGAAAAAATAAATATGTGAATATTTTATAGTAAATAAAATTATAATTCATCTTTCATGGTAAAATTCTCGATAAAGTAAATGTATAATATTTATAATCTTAATTAATCACATATTGAACTCAAATGTTTGTCATCTTTATCAGATTGGTCCTTTGGACACAAAAAACAGTTATGTATCTCTATTGTTTGATTTATCTTCTATTTAAGGTCAAGAAACTTTTATATTTTTCAAAATAGTCTTTGGGGCACATTATAATAAGATTGATTTTCTACAATATATGATCATAATTAATTTAATTATTTTATTATATATACCAATTGAAATTAAATCACAAACATACTTGATTATTGATGTTTAAAATAGTATACTTACTGCTAAATTTAAGTTAATATTTTACTAAAATAATTAATTTATTGTAATTATGTATTTTAAAGATAAAATATTATAGTTATATCATCATATTTTGCTATCATAACTTACTGAATAACTTGCATGAAAAAATTATAGTTTTATTATAATTTCATAAAAAATAAATATTTTAGTAATTTAATAATTATTTGTGAAACTAAATGTTAATTATTTAATTTATAAATTAATTAATTGGAATATTCTTGAAATTATTCAAGTTTACTTTCAAAATTTCATTTAAGTAGCTGTATTTGAATATGGGTAGGACTAAATTGCATTTATTTCTAGATTTAGGACTGATATGTAATTATCTCCATTTTTTATTTTCCAAAATTATACTTTGACCCCAAAAAGTTTTTGTAATTTTTATTTTAGTCCTCAAATATCATGATCTAAGGATTTTTTTTTTGTATATTTTGAAACTATTTGGGGACATTCTGTAATTTTTGCAAAAATTTTGTAAAGTTTATCTTCTCACCGTCAAACCACACAGTTTTAGGACTAAAATGCATTTATTTTCCAGATTTAGGACTAATATGAAATTTTATATTTTTCCAATATTTTTCATAATTACATTTTGACCCCAAAATGTTCTTATAATTTTCATTTTAGTCCCCAAATATTATGATCTAGGAATGTTTTTTAAAATTTTAAAACTATTTAGGGGAATTTTGTAATTTTTTAAAAATTGCTAACAATTTTCTGTTAAATATTGACAGAAAATAACCACAGGGTACCAAAGTGCTGCTGACGACGCAAACCTTAGGGTAGAAGTGTTAAATTTTGTCTTTCAGGGTACTAAAGTGGATTCAGTCCTAATTACAGAGTATCAAAGTGCTTTACCCTATAAATAAATAAAAACTTTCAAATTTTATATATAAAATACAATTCGTTTTTTTCAAAAACCAATAGAAGAGGAAGCATATAATCTCCATTACATAAAGTAATTTACCTTTAATGATCCATATATATCCAGCATCTCTCTTTAATTGTTTTATCCTTATGTGGTGTGAGGCTAATTATCATGCACAAGTACTCTTATCCTCACACACACTTATCTATCTGATAATGCTGACAAAATTATGATTATTAAGAATATTAGGCAAAAGGCATGCAAAATGCCCTAAATCCTAATCCAATTGAATTAATCATTAAGCCTATCATCAGTTCAACTTTTATGGCTCAAGTGCAATTAATGATCATATTCTAATCCCAAATATCTAATATATCACTTCACCTTTGTTTTTCTCATGCTAATGATTAACACCCACTGAATAAATATGCATCTCTTTTAAATAAATTAAAGATTCAGTTCAATAGTCAAAATAATAATAATAATGGTCACGAAAATTAATTATTCCAAATCATAAGCTTCTAGGTTTAGTAATCTATTTGAGGATCGAGGAAACTTTGAGGTCATGTCAACAGTGAACTTGATATATATAATAAGCATGAGCCACCACTTTACAGGAAGAAGACATTTCTCAACCATATGTTCATATAAGTTAGATAAATATATATCTGATATCAATTCATAGTTGCGTCTTGAGGTTCAAGCTTATCTTAATTAATTGATCCCTTTAATTAAGTAATGCTAACTTTAAAAATAAAACACTAAAATCTTAAAAAGAAAATTGTGAGAAGCTCTCTCGTCAAATGTGGTTCAATAACTAGTGGATATCATAGATACGTGAAATAATTAGCTTTACATATATACACAATATTTGAGACATAATGAATTCACTATGGAGATGACATGTGATCAAATTAAGTCAAAAATTGTTTTTTCAATCTTCAATCATTCTCCAATTCATTCATTTTGAGTAAGTATATAATTTAGGGCTTTTTAGAATCTCTTTCCAAAAAACAATTCTTTAAAATAAATTTTAATTTTTTTTAAAAATGGATAAGTACAAAGAAAGGGCGGATACAAAAATATCGCCCTCTAAAAATAATTTTTTCAAAATAAAAATGTCAAAAAGTTGTTTGATGAAATAATTTTAGAAGATTCTTGGCCGCGAGGCCTCATTGCTGTACCAAAAAAAAAAATTTTTAAAAGATGTTCATGTATGACGTGTGATGTATCATGTATGTCATGAGAGTTGCAATACTTAACAATAATTACCACAATGTCATTAATGAAACTATATCCTCTGCTTTTTCCCAAAAAATTGAGGTGAAAATAGCTAAAAGCTATTCTGAATTTTTAGTTTGTTTTAGCTAAAGTATTAATTTTGTCTCCAAATTTTATACTAATTGTCAATTTCGTCCTTAATATTTTTTTGCTGTAAATTTTGTTCCCAATGTTTTATATTTTGGTCAATTTTATCATTTAACTAACTTCTTTCAATAAATTAACGACAGAATGTATCATGTTTTTCAATCTGAGGTAGGATTTGAGTTTTTTTTTCTATCAATTTTATATTACATATTATTAGCCACGTAGATTATGCTATTAATATTGGGTTAAAGTAAGAGTAAATGACGAAATTGACCAAAATGTGAAACATTGGAGACGAAATTGACAGCAAAAAAAAGATCAGGGACGAAATTGACAATTAGTGTAAAGATTGAGGACAATTTGTTTTTTAGTTGGCAAAACACCCTTTCATGCCCCTAACGTTTGCAGTGATTTTCAGTTATGCCCTTAACGTTTCATTTTGTTCAGACATGCCCTCAATCTGCAACCAACGTTTCAATTATGCCCTCAATTTTGACTCAATGCACATGTGGCAATTTTTTTTTGCTTATGTGTCATTTTTTTTGTTTGACTTGATTACGTGGCATCATGACTGGGCATTCTTATTTTTTTTTTTCCACCTTGGCATGATGACTGGATTTACATTTTTGAACATAAAAATTGAGTAAACTAGCAAATCAGTCCCTGGATTTACATTTTTCATCATCTTCATTCATTTTAGTCCCAAATTCTCAAAATAAAATTGTAAAGTGTCCCAAAACACTTCCAAAAATTTCAATTTAGTCCTTAAAAGTATTAAAAACCCTAAAACCTAAACTCTAAAATTCTAAACCCTAAAACCCTAACCCCTAAACCCCTAAAAAACCACTCTCTTGCAATTTGGTCCCTAGGTCCTCAAATTTATTAAATCAGAATTAAAAAAAAAATTGGTCCCTAAATACTAATTTCATTATCATCTTCATCTTCTTCTTCTTCTTCATAATCATCATCATCATCATCATCTTCTTCACCTTCAAATACAATGTTGAGAAAGAAGCAGGGTACCCTCTGTTTCCTAATGTCTTCGCAAGCTTCAATGGCTTTTTAGCTTCTGCTTCTCGTTGGTCTCTCTTTTTGGCTCGTGTGTTAATGGGTCAGTACAAATTTGCAAACAGCATTGGCTTGGTGAACACTAGTTTAGCTCTTATCGGGAATCGTCTTCTCGCTTTGGGAGAATCTGACCTTCCTTATGAAGTGAAATTGACAGAGGATGGAGATATTGTGACTCAAGGTCGTCACGATTTTAACGGGAAGCTCTTTATGAGCATGACAACACACCCCAAAATCGACCCAGATACCAACGAAGCCTTCGCGTTCCGGTATCAGGAATGTCGGAGAAGATTTGAGGGCATAAGAAGGCGAGTCTGGGGAAATCGGCGTCGGAGAAGCCGTTGGATTGGAGGAAATCGACGGTGGCGAGGATGTGGTCGACGGCGTCGGGAAGAGGGAGGTTTTTGGGGTTGGTTTGAGGGTCGATGACGCCGAGAGATTTGAGGTATCCGAGATTTTCGCGGTAGGCTGGGCGAAATTTGACGTAATGGGAATTACAAAGATGATGAAGATGATGAAGGTGAAGAAGATGATGATGATGATGAAGAAGATGAAGATGATAATGAAATTAGGATTTAGGGACCAATTTTTTTTTTTTTAATTCTGATTTAATAAATTTGAGGACCTAGGGACCAAATTGCAAGAGAGTGGTTTTTTTAGGGGTTTAGGGGTTAGGGTTTTAGGGTTTAGATTTTTAGAGTTTAGGTTTTAGGGTTTTTAATACTTTTAAGGACTAAATTGAAATGTTTGGAAGTGTTTTGGGACACTTTACAATTTTATTTTGAGAATTTGGGACTAAAATGAATGAAGATGATGAAAAATGTAAATCCAGGGACTGATTTGCTAGTTTACTCAATTTTTATGTTCAAAAATGTAAATCCAGTCATCATGCCAAGGTGGAAAAAAAAAATAAGAATGCCCAGTCATGATGCCACGTAATCAAGTCAAACAAAAAAAATGACACATAAGCAAAAAAAATTGCCACATGTGCATTGAGTCAAAATTGAGGGCATAATTGAAACGTTGGTTGCACATTGAGGGCATGTCTGAACAAAATGAAACGTTAAGGGCATAACTGAAAATCACTGCAAACGTTAGGGGCATGAAAGGGTGTTTTGCCTTTTTAGTTTTTAAAAATGATTTGAGAAAATAGTTGCATCAAACAGACTTTTCTTTCGGCCAAAAAAAAACAGACTTTTCTATTTTTTGAGTTTTAAAAACAAAAAAATTGTTTTCAAGAAACTAATATATAATCAGATCTATAAAATATCTAAAAAGATAACAAAAACTTGGAAGATCTAGATCACCTTAATGACAATTTGGTCCATGAATTGAATTGATTGCATATTTTTTGTCCTTAAATTTATACTAAATTATTATTTTTTGGTCCTTGAATTTATACTGGATTTTCATCTTTTGATTCTTGAATTGAACCAGGGATCAAATCGTTGACAACTGCAGTAATTCAAAGATTGAGTCCTATGTTTTAATTATTCAAGGACTGATTGCATATTTTTTGTCCTTAAATTTATACTAAATTATTATTTTTTGGTCCATGAATTTACACTGAATTTTCATCTTTTGATTCTTGAATTGAACCAGGGATCAAACCGCTGACAATTGCAATAATTCAGAGACTGAGTCCTATATTTTAATTATTCATGGACTGATTAGTTGAATCGGTGTAAATTCAAAGATCAATAGTAGGTTTCTCTTATTTTTATATACATGTAAATAATAATAAGTTGCAATCTAGTCGTTTATCTATTTTTATTGTAATTTTGGTCTTATAAGTTCTCAAAATGTTTCACTCTATGGCCACAATGACTAAATGTGAGCATATCCATCTTGTTTCAAGTTCAAATACGACAAGTTCATAATTTCGTATTACGTACTTTTGATTAGTCTTTTTTCTACTCAATTACAACCGTAAATAAATAAGGTTAAATCGAACTTTGAAAGTGGGCCCCACATTTCATTGATAAATGAGCAAATTAAAATTGGTCATATTTCTCTCATTTAAAGTCTAAATGCGATGAGTTGAAACTATCTATTTTGTACTCTTGATATGTTCTTTTCCTATCCAATTTAGACTATTAACAAATGAGACAAAATCTGACTCAAAAGTGAGTTTGGGAATAAAAGATATATGACTAACTTCGCTCATTTGATCGTGAAACAAGCGACCCACTTTTAGAGCTCAATTTGACCTTATTCGCTAACGATCTTATTTGGAATAGAAAAATAATTTGTCAAAAACAATAGTAACTCTAAATTCGTTGCATTCAAGTTTGAAATAAGAGAGATAAGCTACATTTAGTCATTGGGACCACAAAGTAAAACTTTTGAGAAATTTATAGTTTCAAAATTGCAACAAAAAAAAGATAAAGAAGAGCTAAATTGCAACCCATCCCTAATATAAGTGACCAAAAGTATATTTTGACCTAAAAATATATAAAAAAAATCGTAGAAAGAAGTCAAATAGCTTTACAAAATTTTGTTATTTTAAAATAAAATGTGATAAATCTTGAATTTACTAAGAGGACTTTTCAGCCTAAGTGCTTGTAAAATAATATAGAGTCAAGGCCACACAGAAGCGAAAACTCGCTATAGACGTCGATGATCAGTTAGCGAGAAATAGAAAATAAGACTAATGAATAGTATATTTTAAGAGAGAGCATGTGTGAGCCTTTATATAGAAAGACTTAAGGTAGAATATCCTTTTAAATATGATGAAGATCAATGTATATCAAATAGTTATTGAGATGATTATCATTACTTAAGAGAAATATTTGATGAATCTCATTAAATCTACCTCATGTGAGGATGTTATTAAGATATTGCCAAATATTGACTTATCAAAATGAAAATAATGAAAGGTTATAATATATATTTTTTATTATTTTAGTACATAATTAAAAAATAAATTTTATATTTTAATAACTTTATACTTTTATGATTTTAAATTTTCAAAAAAATATTTGTATGTCTTAAAAGCTACTCGTATATATTATCCAAAATGAACTCATAGTTATGGTACTCGGTATCTGATACCTTATAATATAAATAATTTATTATGATATGTATATATTTTTTATTATTTTATTTTAATTAACAGATATTTGATATTGGATATCAGATATATGCGATTTTCAAATTAAGAAAAATATCTTATTCTATATCCATTATTTTGGATATTTCGGATATTTAGGGTACTCGTTGGATACTGGATATTAGATAGGATAGGGGTACAACTACTAAATTATCGGATACATAGAGTACGAATATTGGGTAAGATAAACGAATACAGATACAAATAGTGACAAAATGATTGGGTATCCTACCCGTTGCCATCCCTAATATCAGTTTAAGGAATCAACATTTTAAAATTTTAACATCCATTATACTAACATAAATATTAAAGGTTAATTAAAGTGCACTTTTGGTCCCATATTTTTTGCTCAACTTTTAATTTGGTCCCGTATCTTTTTTGTTGCACTGTTGGTTTCATATCTTTTGGTTTGGTCCCATATATTTTTTTGTTGCAGATTTAGTCTCATATCTTTGCAAAAAGTTTCACTGTTAGTCCCATAACATAAACCTTCTGTAAAAACATGAGACCAATTCTGAAACCTGACCAAACGATATATACCGGCCAATTATGGAACTTGACCCAAAAATATGAGACCAAAAGTGTAACACAAAACCTAATTGAGATCTAAACAAAAGATACGAGACAACAAGTACACTTTGACCGAATATTAAATTAGGTAAACAAAAACATGTATTTAATAATTGATACATATATCGTAGAGAAGATCTTGGCATGCCAAGTGAAATCTTCAAAGATCTGATTCCATCTTCTTGTGATAGATCTTGTCTATATATCAAACATAATTCGCAGTATAAGTATTGCTTCAAACTTCAAATCCTCACATGCTTAGTGCTTTCCTATCTCACTCTCATTCAAAAACTTCATAGCTTTCCTGTCAACGTTAAGGCTGTCCCTAGCAGATGCCTGCAACTTTGAAAATGAAAGCCTTAAATCACGAGGATTTCAGTATGTATAGACAACGGATTTATTCTTGTCTTCTTGTCTTTCAGAACTTGTTATATCATAGACAGCTATCGATTTATTTATCAATGTTTATAGATAAATGATATTATAAAAAGATTAAGTAAATAAAAATGGATTACCAGGTCTTAGGTAATAAATTATTTTTTATAAAGACCAAAGTGCACTTTTGGTCCCACAATTTTTGCTTAGGTCTCAATTTGATCTCATAATTCTTTTTGTTGCACTTTTACTCTCATATTTTCTACTCAGGTTGCTTTTAGCAAAAAAAAAAATTCTTCTACTCAGGTTGCAGATTTGGTCCTGTGTTGCACTTTAATTTTGGCCCCATATTTCTGGGTCATATTGTAGAATTGGTCCTATAACTTTTGGTTAAGTTGCAAAATTGGTCTGATATCTTTGAGTCAAGTGCAAAATTAGTCTCATACATTCGGGTCTAGTGGGATTGATGGTGAAACTTTTTATAAAGATATAAGACCAATTCTGCAACTTGACCAAAAGATATGAGACAAAAAATACAACAAAAAAATTATAGGACTAAATTGAGACCTAAGCAAGAGTTATAGAACCAAAAGTACATTTGACCTTTTATAAATTAATGTATATATATATATATAACGTACTACGTTCAAACAAAAAGTTTTACTATTTGTTTTTTTTTAAAAAATTTTCTTTCACAGTACTTCACCATAAATTTGTGTTTATTTGTTTTATAGACAGTTAACGTTATGAAAAATCTAAATATCTTTGCTGAGTTTGTAACATCAAAAAGAAACTTTTGATAAAACAGTTCAAAACTGAAAACGGGATATATCAATAAAATCATTAAAGGTAATAATCCTTAACACCTAATTAATCTCTTTACTTTTCTGAAATATATATGATAGTAAAAATAGGATATTTCATAGTTACATCATACCTAAAATGTACTAACGAGATTATATCATAAAATAAAACATCATACATGCATATATATAGTTAGTAGTTACAAAATCAAACAACTCCGCATTGCTTGAGTTTTACAAATGATTTAATCAAAATAACTGGATTTGCAAAAGTAGGCTTAGCTTTGAATAAAAGACATACGTCAAGCAATATCTAGGAGGCAGTTGTTCAATGTTGAGTATTAGACGGAAAAATACCACATAGTGTTATTAAGTTGCCTTAATAAGTGTACTAGGATGAGATCCACTCATCCACGTAGATGGTGAGAATTCTAAAAATCATATTATAAATCTTTGCTATTCATTATGCTTATAGCCATACGTGACTGCTCAACTTGCATTGTGTGAAGTGAGCAAACTAAAGTCTATGTGATAGAAAACTACTCAAGTCAAATTTTGGATGAGTTTGGACGGGAGAGGGTGTGGTGCACATGATAATATACAAAAAATGACATACACTTAAGGTATACTACAATGTGTAATTCATACGACATGTGTTTTTAAAAATTGTAACGTGAAGGGAAGCATGTGAAAAGATTTTTACTTCAATGCTGTTTGAGTCCCTCAAAAAATACACTAATTCTTTCTTGGTTACCCTTATGCACTTTGAGTGCATAATAAAGAGATGAGATAGTGTATGTTACTTTGATGTATTGCCAAAAGGTTATGATAATGTGGCCCAATAACATGAATCCAGGAAAGCAATTGTATTTGATTGCATTGAATCATTTACATGAGTGATAAAATCCTGAGATCGATCCATTATGAGATTCTTATGGAAAGAATCCCATAAATTTAGATACTTATCACAATTGATCGTATAAGGATCCCATAAATTTAGATACCTATCACAATTGATCGTATAGTTGAAGTCCTAGTCCTTATGGATTCGAAAAAACTCTTAGTTTTTTTTTATTATTCCCCCTTTTTATGTTTTTCTTCCTTAATTGTTGGTATATTATGATGAAACAAGATTTCTAATGAGGCACCTAGATTAATAATTTCTGCATTGTTTTTGTTTCACATAATTATTAAACTTTCTTAACAATTGAACAAAGTACTCGTAGACACTATATTAAAAAATAAATTTTTGCATTTTATTGAAAATAAAAATTCACTCCAAGCTGACATCAAGATTCTCACTTGCAACTTTAATTTCAAACTAATTTCAAGCATTTATATTGTATGGTTTTTACTTCTTCTACCTACTTTGTATTTCCGTCTCTCACAAAATGGTAGGTACTTTCTGCTAGAACCTTTAAACTGTGTTTTATGATTTATCTCAAATAATAGTAAAAAAAATCACTAACAGGACCGAAGTTTATTAAAGGAGATTAATTTAAATTTTGGACAAAATACAAACACATCATTAAGTCAATGGACTATAGTGATGATAAAATTTCGACAATCTAAATAAAGAGACAGTCATAAGTCATTAATCAAAACTATTTATACCAGGAAGGCAAGAACTGCGTACTCATTACTTTTTAATTACACAACTTTCAAATCTCAATCATAATTTTTAAAGAAAATATTAGAGTGTAGGTAAAATGTAAAACTAAGGTGTGTCTAATTTCACTTTTTTATGTTTTGATATTATTTGGTCTCTGAATTTGAATTAGTTTTATATTTTTTGATTTTTAAAATTATACTAAATTAATATTATTTGATCTTTGAATTTGTATGAAATTTGTATGTTTAGTTAGGTCTCTAAATTTAACTCAGGGACCAAATCGTTGACAATTACAATAATTCAGAGACTGAATAATACATTTTGATTATTAAAAAATTGATTAATTAACTCTTCAACATCCAAATTTTCTTAAAAAAAAACTCAAATCAATGGCATCAAATTTTACCTGGCCTTTTCAATTTTCATTTTGATCTCCTTATTTTTCACGTTGTGAATCTTACCTCCTATCATACATCATGTACTATACATCTGCATCACGCATGCAGCAAACTGCAGTGTCTGTGGGGAACGAAAATCTTGATGCTATTCATTGCCACTCCTATACAGTCCTACAATACTCGTGCAAAAAGAATCCAATTATAAAGATAAGATATATGCATATAAAAAAAAAATTAATAATTTGATATTTCAAAAATTATTGAGTTAGTAACTCAGTCTTTAAAAAATTAAAATATATAATTTAATTTTTAAAAGATTAAATCGATATACTCCTTAGTTTCTAAAATACTTAAAGTGGTATATTACTTAGTTCATAAAAATGACTAATAAATATTTTTTTTAATTTTTTAGGGACTAAATTATGTATTCCAATATTTTAAGAATCAAATTGTTAATTAACTCTATAAACGTTTCAATCTTTCAGATATTAAATTGTATAGTTTAATCTTGTAAGGACTAAGTTATTTTATTATACATATATATTGAGAGAGAGAAAGAGAGAATATCCCATCATTGTAAATATCAAGATAATATGAATAAAGAAACTAATTAAAAAAAATCTTCAAGCGTGCATGCCTTTGGTCATTGATCAGTCCAAATATATATTGTAATGTTATTTGGTCTTCTTTCTATATTATTTTATAATGTTTTATAATATAAATGACCAGATATATTGCTAGTTTGGTGCCAAGATGTTGTGATTTAAAATTATATAAAAGTATGCAATTTTGTAGTATTTTCTATATAATATTTGACTTACTGATTTATAGTATAAATTAGAGATATTGCATAATTGTTTGCTAGTGGTTTCAGGTCCAATATCACATAATTATAACCACCAAATCTTGAGAATCAAGTTTAAACCAACAAATCTTATCAAGAATCAAGCTGAATATTTAAATTTGATTTCGTATTTTGCCTATAAATTGAGCTCATCAATTCTAGTTTAGGGAGACGACTTTAGAGCCCCATTTGGGCATTCTGCTGTGAAATCTCTTCCCTCTTTTCTCCTAAAGCCGTATGGACTAATTCCTTCATCCTAGAGGAGAATCCGAAGGAAACTTGAGCTCATTGTTCTTCATCGTCCAGAGAGTTTATTATGATTATGTATTGCTAATTCGCAATTAGATTACATGTGATTTAATTGTTAATTAGTATCAGACAATAGTTTTAGGATTGTTCTTTAAGATTTTCATAAACATTATTAGTTGTACTTGTTTTGGTATCGTTTGATCCATCACGTTTTATGATTAATAAGGTTTGCTCTTTTATATTATCGGTTGGCCGGGTTATCTATTCTAAGTTTCTATTGTCGCCATTGCTTAATTGGTGATTTTTATGTTTAATTATAAATCGTTTGCTCGGTTGAGGCGTTTATAGTTATCATAATTAATTTATGTCTTCGTGGTTGCGAGACAAGTATCTTTGAATATTGGATGTGGTTTGTTGCATAATAATAATAACTTCTTGATTATCTTTATTGGGCTATGATGACAGACTTTGTAATTATTCTCTAGGGATTTCATCTTCTCATCTCTCCATCTTACTTCTTTTACTTTTCTTTGTTTACTTTATATTCTTTATTTTCTTGATTACATCACAATAATTATAAAACCCACAAAAAATAAACATGAATTCGGAATTATTTACACAATTAATTGTTATTTTCATCCAAGAGGTTCCGTGAGAGATCCGACCTTAGGTTGTGCACTATATTATATCTAAATATAATATTCGGGCATAGCTTGAGTATTAATTTGGCGGAACTAACGACAAGTGCTCCGTTAGTCATGCTCGCTGCGTTGTATATCTTCTTTTTTCTTTCCACTTTTGTTTCTAAATTCTAATCTTATCTTATGGTTTTATTATTATTCTTTTCACCAAATGACTTAACTAAAACAGAGTTGAATTTGAGTTTAGATTAAGTATACTTTTAATTTCCTGTAGTCAGTCATTTACTTTTAAGCGAAGACAATGATGGAGATAGTATATATATATTTATACTCTAATTTAGACTATGTTTGAAAGTTTTAATGAGAATAGAAAAAAGTGGACATCAATAGAACCAAATGGAATAAAGTAGAATAATTTAAATAGATACATTGTTTGTAAGTTTTTAATAAAGAAATGAATAGATAATGTATAAATGAGTTTTTTTTTTGGTAGAAATGGAAATTCATATATAAATGAGTTCATTTCATCCTTGAGGGGTAAAAAATTAAACTTTTGGATGGACAAAGAGAGCTTGGGACAAAGGACTTCCTTGTCCATTCCATTCCATCCTCTTTAAAACATCCAAACACAAGTTTTATATGTTTTGGCCCTTCCACTCCAAACACACACTTAGGCCCAGTTCGTTTGCGCTTTGACTATAATCGTAATAAGCATATTTGTTTGCGCTTTTTTTTTTTTTCTGATCAAATTATAATCTTGATTTTTTTATAATCAAACACACCTAATTACACTTATACCCCTATATATATACCTATAATTACCTATACTCTAATACACTCAATCACACATCACAAGGCTAAAATGATAATTTACCTGAAATGGTTGACCGATTTTGTCAACGGTCGACTGAATATTAACCTGAGAATGTTATCAGGCCCGACGTTCGGTTGACTGATGCAAAAAATGGTCGGCCGAATATTGACCTGAGAATGATATCAGGCCTGGCGTTCGATCGACCGATGCAAAAATGGTCAACCGAATACCTGAAATGAGACACATTGAAATTTTTTTTCGCGTCCAGAGTGCTTTTTTAGATTCTCTCTCATCTTGTGCCAAACGATGGACCATTTTTATTGGTAGTCCACCGAATGCCGGGGCCTGATTCGAAAAAATACTACACTTTAGTCCTTTTGGTCCACCATTTTGAGGCAAAAATAGAATGGTCGACCAAACCAAATAAGCATCTCACAAGTTGCCTATGATTATATTCATATTTTCATGATTCCCAAGGCAAACAGTGACACAATCTATGTTTTCTAAAAGCAACAATCACATCCAAACACACTTTGATTATAATTAAATCACATCTTACTTTTTTCTACTTTTTCCAACTTTTTCTTCCATTTCTACCTCTATACAATTTATCAATTTTCTTACCCTTCTATCTACCAACCATAATCATTACATACCCATTTCAATAATTTCACACCAAATAATCAACTTTCATCCAAACACCAATTAAAAAATAATCAACTTTGATTATAATCATACTCTGATTATAATCAAAGCAGATTTTATTATAAGCGCAAACGAACGGAGCTTATTAGTCTCGACGGCTCATCTTCCCATTTTACTAATATATATATATATATATAATAACAATTAACTATTATGATGGGCCCTTTTTTATATCAATATATATAAAATTGTTGGGAATCCTAGGCGCCTAAGGCAGCGGAAGCGAAAATAAAATTAAAAATAACGCCTAGGTCCTATGATTCCCGAACGGATCCGCTAGTAGAATTTTAAAACTTTTGGTTAGTGTTATACCTCAGAGTTTCAAAACAATCGGTTGAACGGGGCGAGTTCCACGGAGTCCACTCCCAGAGTTCTCCCTCTGCCAGTAATCCACACGAACAGTTTC
>QANZ01004701.1:12656-39594 GCA_003254925.1 Chamaecrista fasciculata
ACTTTAAACTCAAAACATTTATTTCCTTTCCAAATTGATCATTTCAAGTTTCAAATCATTTCTAAACTTTTCTCACACACCTTCTTTATTCTATTTTAATCCCTTTCATAATATTGTAGACCACAAATCATTCTCTTTTATTTTCTAAATACTTCTAAATCTTTCAATTTAGTCCTTTACGAATTCCAACTCAACATTTACCCCATATTTCCACTCATCTTACCCTACTTTATTCCCTTCCCTCAACATCCTCTAAGAAATTACTCTCTTATAATTGTTTAAGATCACCCAAACTTCATTTTCTTTCTAATAAGTCCTTTTTCAAAAATCGGGGTGTTACACTTATATCTATATCACAATATATATTAAATAAAAAACAATCCATTAGAATTTAAAATAACAAAACATAAAAAAATTTGCGATAAAATTCAACTATTACATTACCTGATCCGACAGGTAGGATAAAGAACATTACATTTATCACACGAGTAACCCCTACCATCACGAATAACTTTCTTAGAGCACCTAGTGCAAGATTCATACCACCAGCCACCGTCTGTATCAACTTTGAGTATTTCGGCCACTATGCAATGTTCACTTTTATCCTCTTTTTCATAAAGATCAATGATTGATACAACAGTATCACCAAAACCACCATCATCATGAGCAGGTGCAAGAGGATTAGGAGACAATAATATTTTGCTCTCAGAACCACCTATTTGCTCAGGCAACAAAGTGGCCAAAAATTCTTCAAAAGTCGGATGGGTGTCATTAATTATCACACGAGTAGAATACATTGAATTGGTGATTGAATTTTTTCCATTGAAACTGTTTATACGACAAAATTGAATAGCAATCACAATTGGTCCCTCCTTATAGCCATTCATGAAATTTTGAACTTGTTCAGCATATTTGTCCCAAAGTGCCACGGATACGCGGTTTTGACTGCAAAAAAAAGAACATCAATTAAAATAATGGCGAAATGTACTTAATTTAAGTAGAATTCAAACATAATGTAATTATAAACATACGCATTATCCTCAATATCGAACAGAATACGCTTCTGGATCCTTTCATTATCTTGATGTTCAGTCATAGCAGATATGTTACATATCTTTCCGATNAATATTTGAACCTTATATCTATATCACAATATATATTAAATAAAAAATAATTAAAATAATGGCGAAATGTACTTAATTTAAGTAGAATTCAAACATAATGTAATTATAAACATACGCATTATCCTCAATATCGAACAGAATACGCTTCTGGATCCTTTCATTATCTTGATGGTCAGTCATAGCAGATATGTTACATATCTTTCCGATGACATCTACATGTGGAAAAATAATATAGGGTCATAAATATATATATATATATATGTACCACAAAGAATAGACGATAAATTCAAAATAAAAATATTTTTTTCTATAATTTTTTTAATGTAATTTCGTTGTAATTTAAACTCACCAAATAAAAGCATATGATCCACATGTGGCTTATTGATATGTGTTAGAGGAACAATCGCGAGGCCATACCGACAAATTGTGCGAACATCCTCGCACTTAGTTGCTATTGTACTCCATTGAAAAAAAATTTTATAGTCATGATTGGTGGACTTGAATTTTCCACGGTTTTGACCAACAGAATACTGTGAGATAATATAAACATCACCCTCGCGCAACGTATTCTTGTGCTTCTTAATAATCACATTGCCCTTTATAGAGGCCCCAATCTTTGCATTCTACAAATCAACAAAAAAATATTATTCAAAAAATTCGTTAATACAACCAACGATAATCATGACATGTTTAATATGATCCTTAAGAATGAATTACCTGATTATCACACAAGATCAATTCTAAGTTCCATTCTGCATCTTTCGGAGCATCTTTGTCGTAAGGCGGAAGACTCCACAAACGAATTATCCTAGCCTTGATTGTCTTGCTCTTACGTGTAGGGCTTAGTGGACCAATGTTTCCAATTGACTCAAATTGCTTCGCCATCTTTCAACTTTCACGACTATATTATAGTAATGGTTGACCCAAACTCAATTCGTACAGTCCCTAACTCTCTGGCCAATATATAGAATTAGGTTGGAGTGTGACAATTTTTGTAAATTGGTGATACTCAACTAATTGATTACAAATTATAATTAGTAACCCAATTGATTCTACACTCATTTAATTGATTATATAGAGATACCATATAATCAAATTAATTGCGATTTCAAATTTGTCAATTGTAGTTAGGAAAATATAAAAATTATTACATAAACAAATTACAAATTACTTTAAAAATTAATGTTATATTTATTATAATTTCATGAAGTAACATGCATTGCTTGTTAATTACGTGAATTTATAAAATACTGCATAAAATAACCCCTTAACCCTAGCTATGGTAATTAATCGATAATATTCAATCCCAAAAATCATGATTGTGATTTCCAATCATGCTTGTAGGATTACTATAATTAGAATCAATTAACAATTTTGTGAATCAAACTATTACAATCATGCACAATTATTTTTTATTTAAGTTAATTTTACAATTTCCACATGGCAATACGTATACAATTTTAAGCTAAATTCCATATGGCATGCAATTAGTGATATCAAATATGCCATATAGGAGTCACGTCATGGACACGCATTAGCCATTTCAGATTAATAGGTGGGCCCCATGCCACGTAGGAGCCATGTGGCATGATTTGAGGCTTGCTTCTCCTTATTATATCATAATAAAGAATAGATACTATAATAAAAGCACCTTTGAGTAAGAAATGGTAACTAATTAAAATAAGGTTTTCAAAAATAAATTTCGTGTCTGGGTCTACTCTTTTCTATGAATCCAATGACACAAGTTTTGTCAAGAAATTTTATTTCTAGAAATTTTGAGTTTTTAGGACTATTTTGAAAAGATTTAAACGTTTTTGGGCAATACGGTGATTTAAGCCTCTTTTTCCCTGCACCTGAATTGTCTTTTTATCCCCTATATTTTATTAAAATTACAAAGCAACCCCCTCAACAATAAATCAGCATGCTCGATTCTATCTCCTCCATATTCACTTGATCACTTCTCTCTCGTCTCTCACCCATTCTTTGTCACTCTCTCAACTCCAGCCGTCGACCACCACCACTATCACCGCCGACGACCACCTCTGGCCAATCGGAAGCTGCCGCCGACCACCGTCCAGCCACCATTGCCGCTCATTATCTTCTCATCTTCTCTAGGTGACTTTTTGTCCTATTTTTATCTCTTTTGGTCTCTCCTCTTCAAGTGCTCCTTTTTGCTGCTATAACTCTGAGTTTGCTGCTGTGATCATTTGTGATGCTTTAAAACACCCTTTGTCATGGTTTATGAATTTGTTCCATTTCCATCAATTTTGAACCCGATTGGGCACACTTTAAATTGGGTTTTTGCCAAAATCCTTCTAGTTTCTTGAAATCAATGGAGTCAATAAACTATTTTAGTGATATTAATGTGTGTTTGTCATTGGGAATTCTTAAGGAAATCTTTGACTTTTCTTAAGATTGTTGATTTGAGTGAGCTTAATTTATGGTTAGAATGAGTTTTATTTCGTTGATTTGTTCAAAATTTGATATTTTGGGACAAAACTTTAAAGTTGCTAATTGGTCCCTATGGATGATTTGATGGTTTTCTAAAAATAAATGGATTTCTATGAATTATGGAGAATCTTGAAAACTACAATCTTGTATTTGAAATGTAAAAGTCAAATTTCTATACCATGATTGGTATTAGAAAGTATGGATTTTCATTCTTGATAGATGAAATGCTAGTCATGAACTGTCTTTTGAAACACTTGAACATTGATAAAGTATTTGTTAAAACTTCCAAATATTAACCCAAGCTCTCTTAAATTAGGTTGATGTCTTATACCTGGTGTAATGCCAGAGTTGTTGATATTAAGAATGAGGTAGAAGCTTGGAAAAGGCTCATGGCGTATGCTAGGGAAGTGTTTATGTTTCCTTTTGAATTGAATTGTGAGCAAAGGAGAACTCTCTTTTATGTTTGTTTTGATTTCCAATGAGAGCAGAGCTCTCTATTGAATTATTGTTGTTGCTGAACTGATTATTATATGATTTATGGACCCCTCTACTTATAGGGAAAACTTTATCGAAATTTCTTTTTAAGTTATGATCAAGGGAAAGGAATTATAAGTCATCATTAGATGTATATGTAAGATTGCATATGGTTATGCATGGAATGAGATGGCGTCAGGCTTACGGGTCATGGGAATCCTCCTTGTGGCCTTTGTGCCAATCACAAATTCCGTTAGAGGGTCGTGACATTATCATTTGTAAAAGTAGAGATAAAATAGACATGGAGATGAAGATGAGATACATTTTGTTAAATTTTTCTTGTCTTGGTAAAATATTATCGATT
Source organism: Chamaecrista fasciculata (assembly GCA_003254925.1). Taxonomy (NCBI): domain Eukaryota; kingdom Viridiplantae; phylum Streptophyta; class Magnoliopsida; order Fabales; family Fabaceae; genus Chamaecrista; species Chamaecrista fasciculata. The sequence goes on from QANZ01004701.1 coordinate 17,070, forward strand.
TATTAAACATTACATAATAAATAGAATGCTTTTTGGCAGAAGAATGATGAACATTGATTATGTTAAAATTTATAAGAAAAATAAATTACAAAGAATAATCTAAAGAAGACTAACTTTTGACAAAATTACTCTGCGACTGATCACATTTTTTAAATGTATTGTAGTAACAAGCAGAAACACTTAAAAAAATGGTTAAAATTTGACTTCAAATATACTCATGATAATCGATTTGTTACGACTGTGCAAGAATCAAATGTTTTTATTGCTCTAATAAACAGATGAAAGAATTAACTTTAGATTGTTCTTACTCACAGTTGGTTTAAGGATAAAATATCTGGTTTCATCTAACAGAGGAATCTAATCAAATATTGCAGAGTTGGCTTTTGAGGTAGCTTCTACTCTTAATGTAATAATGTCCCTTAATCAATATTGAAAGTAAATTACTAAGTTCTATCTGATCGTATGTATTGATGAAAACATGATAATTTACTACAATCTTGAGGACAGTAATATATCCTTACTACTTTGACTCACACAGAAAATTAAGCAAAGTCACAAAACAATCAAAAACACAACTAATACATAAAATTAAAGGACTCTCAAGTCTCAACGTTAATTAAAAGGTTTAGACAACAAAATGAGTTATTTGATTTGAGAATAACATCTCTACAGAAGATGATAGCAATATCTTGCTGCCTCTGTGATGTTCACCAAATGGGATTCCAATCTTACCCAAATCCAAGTCTTTATGAATATTAAAGAGCTCAATAAGAATTTTCTTCTCCTTTTTGATTCTCTCAAACAGTTCAAATGCTCTTTCACCCTTAGATTTTTTGAGAAAGTTGAGTCCCAATTGGCCAGCAATATCATTTTGAATCTTCTTCAAATCAGGCTTCTTTCCTATATTTGCAGTCAAAAACACATCGAACACATTGTCTCTATGAATCCTTCTGCGAAGTTTAGGAGTGAAGTTGTGTTGAATGTCATCATTTGAACCATACACTCCAATTATGTGAGTGTTAGGATCAGATAATGACTGGATAACATCATTCAGGATTGGAATTGATATTAAAGAATTTGATGTATGCATAAGACACTCAACATTGGACTTAAATTGATAAATTATTTCATCAGTTAAAAGGTTTAGACAAAAAAACGAGTGTGAGTATGGATTTGAATTGAGTAAGACATCTTCATTAATGAAGGTGTGAGCAATATCTTGGAGCCTTTGTGATGTTCATCAAATGGAATTAAAATCTCACCCAAATCCAGATCCTTGTGAAGATCGAAGAGTATAACGAGTTTTTTCTGCTCATTTTGATCTCCATCAAGCAGTTCTTGAGCTCTTTCAATCCTTCTGCCAAGTTTAGAAGTGAAGTTGCTTTGAAAGTCATCATTTGAACCGTTCACTCCAATTATGTGAGTTGTAGGATCAGCTAATGCATCCATAAAATCAATCAAAATTGACATGATGATATAATTTGAATCAGCTAATGCGTTCATAAAACAATTTAGGATTGGAATTGACATGATAGAATTTGAAGTATAAGATTGAAGTTCTTCAAGATGCTCATCTGGGTTCTCTAAGTTCATCCTGGGAATCTTTAGTAATGGCTCCAGCTTCCTATTCTGAAACGTATGAACACAGAAGAAAGAGAAGAGTAAGGAGTAATACACAACTTTTAAGATAGTTTAGTGTCTCAAGATTTATCATATAAGTTTCACTCCTCTCTTCTTTAGGATTAAAGAAATCTAATCAAACTGCATAATTTAAAATATGTACTTGGAAAATCCTATTTGAAAGATTTTTTTTAACATATAATATTTTAAAGGTTTATTCAACAAATCCTCACACCTCACTTACTAGAAATTTTATGGAAGGCTTATCCCAATTCCCAACTGTACAAATTAGAAAGAACAGGGAATACGTACCTTTCTTATGGAGATTAATGAACATGTATTCAGAATTGTTGTTCTGTAATATTGTAGAAATGGCCTTTCGGAGTGTTTGGTTTTGTTTTTGTGGCAATCCATTTCAATTTTGGAGCTTTATCTTCGTTGGTGAAGAGAAGAAGGAATAAGTGAAGAGTGTGATGGTGAGAAAGATAAAAAGAAACAACCCCGAAATTAGCAAGAAGCACCTTCTGATTATGCTTTTAATAAAAAGTAAAGATTAAAGCAAAAGACCCAAGACTATATGTCCACAATTTGTCTCCTACTTATGTTGGGAAAACGCCAAATTATGTCAATCTTTTAACAATAAACTGTATGTCTTCTATTAAAAAAAAAACTGTATCTTTTGATCCATATCAGATATAATTACAGTTAATTTTTTATTGGATGATTTTGAATGAAAAATAATCTTTTCTGTAAAGTCAAAAGTTAAGGAGTTCTGCATAACAAACAAATTTAGACAATATTGTGCATTTTAACCTTAATATTATTAGTTGTTGCTCATGTCCTGAATTCAAATAATAAAATTACAGTAAAATCATAGCAGTAGCAGCAGCAGCAACAATAATATGGTCCTTTTTATATATGCATATAACTTATAAACTAAGATCTTACTATAACCAAACTCTGAATATTGAGCAAAAGTACAGAACATATTATAAATGAGACACAAAGAAAGCCCCCTCAAAAGAGACAAATATCTCTGTGAGTATGCATCTTTTTATTTTTATTTTTTTTGAACAAATGATTATACAGCACCTTGAATACGTTCCTCCCTCCATTATTTTTCTTCATAATACTGGAAAAGAACATCTCCTCAGAAGAAGAAAGCAAAATCTTGCAGCCACTGTGATGTTCACCCTATGGAACCTCATGTAGATCAAATAGAATAACAAGAATATTTTGCCCAATGTTCTTTATCCTATCAAGCATTTCAATGGCTCTTTCACCCTTTGACTTTTTACCAAAACTTAACCCCAATTGGCTTGCAATCTCATCTTGAATCTTGTTCACATCAGCAGGCTTCTTTCCCACATTTGCAGTCAAAACCACATCAAATAAATTGTCTCTGTGAATCCTTCTAACAAGTTTAGGAGTGAAGTTGTGTTGAATGTCTACATTTGAACCATACACTCCAATTATGTGAGTATTGGGATCAGATATTATCTTCATAAACTCATTCAGAATTGGCATTTTTGTAGGGTATTTGGAATTTCAAGTATGGGCTAGAGGCACCAAACATAATATTCATCAGGGTCCTCAATTGGGCACTCAAAATTCATTCTCTTAAAGATCACTGAACGGAACAATGGAGAGATCAATGTAGGGATGCTCTCTGTTTCTGGGATTTCAATTCTATTTATAATCTTGTATTGCGGCTTGGTTCATGAGCAGACCAAATCTACCTATTGACATGTGAGAAATAAATGTATAAAAGAAATATCTCGGTTGAAACCTTAACTAATTTGACCAGTTTTAATTTCCTTACGAGACCAAGGTACATAATATTCAAAGTTCATTCTCAGAAAGATATATGTGAACGAACATAAATAAACAACTAGAAATATAGTGTGATGAAGGGTGTATGAATTACAAAAGCATTAAATTACATTTGTAGTCTTGTGTAATAAAATTTATATCAGTTTAGTCCCACCACTAGCTTTCTTCACATCAAACTTTTTTCCCAACGCTTGCAGTTAAAAACCACATCAAACACAATGTCTGTGTCAATCATTCTACGGAGTTTACAAGTTAGTTGTGTTGAACGTCATCATTTGAACCATACACTCCAATTATGTGAATATTTGGATCAGCTAATACCTTCATAAAATCAATTAGGATTGGAATCGATAAGAAAAAAAATTGAATAGGATTCAAGGACACTATGCACATAATACTCATCAGGATCCACATCTGGGTACTCAATATTCATCCTGGGAATCACTAGAACGGCTCCAATTTCCAATTCAATTATGTATATATATATATATATATATAGCTTTAGCTTTGGAAACTACAAGGTAGTCTCCTCGTAGGTGAAGAAGAAGAAAAATTAGCATGCAGAATCTGATTATACTTTTACTTTATAAAGCAAGAATCAAGTACAGAAATAGTTTGACACTTGACAGCACATCCAATTATCCAAATACACACAAATAAGAAAAGAAAAAAAATAAAAAAATCATTTAATCCTTCGCTATATGCCTATACATAAACGTATTTATACTATTTCTATATCATTACTTTCTTATGATTGATTATGCAAATGTAAATGGCTTCCGTATGAAATCAAGAATTATCTCCTTTAAATGTTTCAACTTTCTATGAGAAGTCAATTAAACCACAAACTAATAACTTAATAAACTCAAGGCAATGGAAAAGTGACCCTAAGCTGTGAAAGGAATGCACAGGAAAACATCACTCAATTGATAATAGCAGAGCATCTGATTGAGTTACAGAGATAAGGTCTTTTTAATATGTAAAATACTAGTAATGGGGCAAGTTGAAAAGGAAAAAGTTACCAGTTAAATACTCCACAAAGATACAAGGAAATGAGCAAATGCATGAAACTTTTCAAATGAAATAATATGAAGTAACAGTTAAGAACAAAAAAAGGACCATAGTGATAAACTGATACATAAGTTAGTCTCAATCATTAGTCATCTTCAAATTCTCTTCTTTGGAAATAGTTTATGGCATCTAAAGGCTCAAACCCACTAGTATATAAAAAGCTATTAGGGTGAAAATTGACTATCAGAGAATCTAAAACACACTTTCCTCCCAACAAAACAAAAAAGAATTGAAAGTTCCTTTAACGTTCTCAATCCTAATGCATCTGAAAAGCAGAATGAGGAAGAAATCTCATCTGACATGAAAGATTAAAATTCTATCATGTCTTACTCTTTGAACCTAAATAAGATTCTAATTCTCATGACATTTTTCAGCTAAGTAAGAAGGAAATTGAAGAGATACCTTATTTTAGTAGTATTCTTTCTTGGATTATTGCTGAGGATTCCTCAAGCAAAAAGTAAAAATCAGCAATAGAGAATTGAGGCATACCTCTGTTGAGATTCAAACATTCATGTAGTATCTTTCATTTAAAGAAAAAGATCTCAGTTGAGTCTTACTCATAACTACATTTTGCTAGAAGTAAACAACTACTAAAATTCTCCTGTATTGAATATCAAATTTACCTTTGTTTTAGTTAAAAAGCTGATAATCAATCAAAATCACTATTATCTTGTTTTGGCTATAAGCCTGTAACTAGTACACAACACAATCGAGAACAACAAAATTTAATGGCAAAAAGGAATTTGTTCCAACAGCTCGATTTGTAAATCTTAAAATATACAGTTGTTTCTAGAAGTTTACGTTGTTTTTAAGTCTAAGTCTATAGGAGCTTTAAGTTTAATCTAAAACATATATATATATATATATATATAAAAGAAGGAATAAAAAGAATTCAGGTTAAAACATAACAGCGTGTAGAGAAACCAGGAAAGTTTTAGGGCAGAATCCTTTTTACTAATAAAAATATTTGTCACTTTGGACATTGGCATATATAAATCAAACTACTGTACATGAGAAAATAGCAATAACACAGGTTAAGACAAGAAAACTAAGTCAAAATAATGAATAGAAATAGAATTGTGCATAATCAAAAACAATAAGACTATTAAGTTTTAACTGAAAAAAATCATTATATTGTAGACACTTTCAAATATATTCCAAGACTGGTACAAGAATAAAAGAAATATGGACTAAAGTATCTAACCTAGTTTTGTCGTTTTAAAATACCTCTATCAATCATTTCATGAAGTAGTTTCTTCGCCTTGTCATTTTCATTTCTTTCAAAAAGCTCTCGAAGAATTACTTCGAAAGTTACATAATTGGGCGGCAACCATTCTCTTCCATCTTTTGAAGCAAGGCCATTGCTTCATCGAACAAGCCCTCTATACAAAGTCCGCTTATCATCGTTGTGTATGCATGCACATCTAGATAATGATGATTTTCCAATAGAACTTTAAAAATCCTATGTGCATAATTTACTCTACCACCTTTGCATAAACCATCAATAAGTGAGGTGTATGTATACACAGTAGGTTGTATTCCACAGCTGACAATTTGCTTATATAATGAAACAGCTTCATCAAGATGGTGCCCTTTGCACAATGCGTCTAAAAACATGTTATAAGTGATTATATTAGGGGGTTGACCACTATCATGCATCTCACGAACAAAATCTCCTGCATGTGATAATTTCCCAGATTTGCACAAGCCATCAATGATGGAATTATATGTTATAGCATTTGGTACCAGATTTCTAGTTTGCATTTCTTTAAAGATATCCATGGCTTTGTTTATCATTTTACTCTTGCAATATCCATTAATCAAGATATTGTAGCTAATGACACCAGGTGTCAAACCAACGTTGGCCATCTTTTCAAATAGTTGTCTTGACTCGTTAACATTATTTCTTAAACAGTACCCGTCCATTAAAGCATTGAAAGTAAAAACATCAGGTCTCTCACCAAACTTCATCATCATGGCAACCACACCTTGAGCTTCACTAATATTTCCTTCCTTACAATATGCATCAACCATTATATTAAAAGTCACCACATTAGGCTTCATGTCTCTTTCTTCGATCAACTCATTGATCAATTGAGTAGCTTCTCGCCATTGACTCCGGCTACAGAAACCATGGATTAGAGAGCTATACGTGACAACATCAGGGGGAATTCCCTGATCAAGCATCTCACAACACAAATTGTGTGCCTCATTTACAAAACCTTCCTTACAAGGCCATCGATGACAGTCGAATACATGATAACATTAGGCTGAACTTCCAGTTCCTTCATCCTTCGCAACAATTTTAGGGAAGCTCTTGTTTTTCCTGTTTTACATAGCCCATTGAGCAAGGTGCCATAACTCACTTCATTCAAAAAAAATCCTCGGGCAATAAGTTCATCGTGAAAATGTAGTGCTTCTCCAACCCTATTAATATTACAGAGCCCTTTCATTATTGTAGTCATAGTTATGGTATTAGGATGATGACCCATCTTGAAGATTCTACCCAATATAGAGAAAGCGAAATCCAGCTGACCTAAATGGCAGTAGCAATTGATCAACATATTGAGAGTAACCAAATCAGGCGTCACTCCTTTTGATTCGGCTTGTGCGCAAAGTGAAATAGCGGTGGCATAGTGTTTCATCTTTACAATGGTTCCTAAAACCTTGTTAGTTTGGAATACGGAGGGTGGTGGATGATTACGGAGTATGCGATTAAACGAAGCGACAACATCGTTGATGTTATTCGGATTTGGTGAATGTGAATGAGCATAAAATTTAGGGTAACAGAGGAAAAAAGAAAAATGAGAATGAAAGTGAGAAATTTTGGGAAAGGCATACCTTATGGCTGTAGAAAACAACATCTTCTTCACTTGAGATTTGAAGAGCATCGGATAGAACTTCCACGATTCACCGCTAAACAAGAGACGAAAGGTTCCCACAGATAAAAAAGATCAATTTATGAGTAACGAGTTATCTGTAGCTATATTATATATTAGGAGCACGTCAATATGCATGTAACGTTTGAATTGATTTAAAGTTGAAGATTATATTAAATTTTTATATTGATAAAAGAGTAAGTTTGGGACCAATTTGAGAAATTATACAAATATGTAAGACTCATCTAAAATAAATAAAATATTTAGGACCATTTTGAAATTACCTCATATGGGAGAGTGAGTGGAGAGAGAGTGGTTACATTTTTTAATTTTTAATTGTTTTTTGCATTTTTTTAATTCATTTATTTTTTTAAAGAAGTTGGGGGATTGGGGAGAGAGAGTGGTGATTTTTTTTCTTTTTTAATTTTTTAATTCACTATTTTTGACCAACCAACCATAAGGGGTGGAGCCATATAATATAGTATAGATATTAGAGGAAACCTACTATTTGGTCCCTACTTTTTCACAGGTTTAACTATTTGGTCCCTGCATTTTTTAAATAGACTATTTGGTCCTTCAAAAATTACAAATATCAACTCGTTAGTCCCTGTAGCCTATCTACGTTGCTAACACTGATGATTTGACCGTTAAGTGCACATATAACACGTTAAATGTCACATATTTAACTATTTGAGACCGGATTTGAATTTGAGAATTCTTCAATAATTTATGTCTTATGGAAGTTCCACGTGTAATACAAATGTTTGAGTTTGACTCAATTTTAGATTGATATAATTGTCTGTTGGCCCGGTTCGGTTGGTTTAAGTGACTATGATGTCAAAGTGACATTTAACAAGTTTAGGTGTATTGGTAACGCGGACTTTCATTTTTTTTTTGGGTAAATTCCACTTTGGTACCCTGTCCTATTGACCAGTTCCACTTTAGTATCCTGTTCTTTTAAAAGTGACATTTTGGTACCATGTCCTTTAAACTATTACCAGTTTGGTACCCAGTTCTATTACCAGTTTGGTACCCAATTTTAACTTTTTGTTAAACTTAACACCATAAAGTCACGTGAGATGCACATGTACACTAAAAACAACAACCCAAAATTTTCCTCTCATAATTCTGATAGGATATATTTTTATTTTTAAAAAGAGGAAGGAGGAAATGACATAAGATGAAGATGAGAGAGATAACTTGAATTTCTCATTGTCATTCACGGACTAATTTAGACCTATATATAATAGAAAAATTACATTCAATTAAATAAAATAAAAGTAGAAATAAATCACAATGCTTCTATTCCCTATGCACCAACGGTTATGCACCAACGGCTAGAGAAATAGTAAGTCAAACTTAATAAAACTAAAGCATTAAAACTGGTGCAAATCTCCAACGTCCATATTGCACTTCAATTTGAATGACAAACATTAATAATAATATTATTTTAATTATTCCTAACAATTCCTCCCTTAAACTGAAATTTCTTCACAAGAAAATTCAGTTTAATTATATAACTCTTCAACTTGTTTATGGATCATTCCTTCGAAGCTTCAATGATGCACTTTCTCATCATTTTTCTAATGATGCACTCTCTCATCATTAACCCATTGGAGCACCATCTCTCCAAAAACATCAAATTTTGTAAGCTTCTCACAAAAGATCCACTTCTTCTACTCTTCCTTCTTGTGCAACGTTCACTTGCACTTCCTTTTTAATTCTGCAATTTTTCTGCAAATGTCCAAACCTTTTGCAATTATAGCATTGAGGTTTTCCTTTGTACCAACAATCTTCTTCTACATGACCAGGCTTCTTGCAGTGGTTGCACTTTGGAATACCGCCTTTTCCTTTTGTAGCTTTGACAAAAAGAATTCTTTCATCATCTGATTGTTGAATTTCTTCTCTTCTCATAGCCCTCCTTTGCTCTTGTGCCTGCAATGCATTAATTAACTCAGATAATGTTAATTCATCAATATCTCTTGAATCTTCAAGAGATGAAATTTTCGCCTCAAACTTTTCTGGTAAACTTATGAGCATCTTTTCAACAACTTTGCTCTCTGGAAGATCCTCCCCAAGTAGCCGTATTTTGTTCACCAGTGTCATCAATCGATCAGAATATTGTTGGATGCTTTCTTTTTCATTCATCTTCAAAGTTGCAAAATTCCTTTTGAGATTCAGCACTTGCATTTTCCTCATTCTCTCATTGCCTTGATATAATTCTTTGAGCGTATCCCAAGCTTCTTTGGCCGTTTCACAAGTCATAATTTTTGTGAAAACAGTTTCCGAAACTGCTGAAAAAATTATAGATAGAGCTCTCGGAGCTTTTGCTTCTTCTTCGTCATGAGCTCTTATCTGATTGAGTGTCGGATTGTTTCCCAAAGCTGGTAATTCTCTTTCACATTCGACCCACCGCCACAAGCCAAGACCTTTCAAGTGAGTTTTCATCTTAACTACCCATATTTGATAGTTTTCACCATTGAAGCTTGGAGGTGGTAGGCTAGCTAAATTGTTAGCCATTATTTACACTCAATCTCACATACTCAACTCAAGAACCTATAGCTCTGATACCACTTGATAGGATATATTTTTATTTTTAAAAAGAGGAAGGAGGAAATGACATAAGATGAAGATGAGAGAGATAACTTGAATTTCTCATTGTCATTCACGGACTAATTTAGACCTATATATAATAGAAAAATTACATTCAATTAAATAAAATAAAAGTAGAAATAAATCACAATGCTTCTATTCCCTATGCACCAACGGTTATGCACCAACGGCTAGAGAAATAGTAAGTCAAACTTAATAAAACTAAAGCATTAAAACTGGTGCAAATCTCCAACGTCCATATTGCACTTCAATTTGAATGACAAACATTAATAATAATATTATTTTAATTATTCCTAACAAATTCAAGATTCAAATATAACTCCAAACCATTTTTCTCTCACTATTCATCGTCCTCCTTCAAACCCAAGCTTCAAATCCCCTTAGATTACCCTTGCCTTATTTACATAAACTCTTGAGAAGAAAGAGATTGATGTCTAATAATAATTGATATTCAAAGTCATAAGCATAATAAAAGAAAAAATTGAATTAAAACCAGACCATCCATTCACATCATCCTCCTTTCTTATACACGCCAAGAGGAAGAAGACAGATACCTCATTGGAAGGAAGGAAGGAGCTTGCAAAAGTGAAGCCATAAGACAGCAAACCAAAAAGAAGAGGCAAAATAATTAATTAATTAACAAAGCTCCGTTTCAGTTTCAAAATGGCTCACTCTTTCTCCAACATCAACCTCGCTCTTTCTCTCCTCGTATTATATATACATACACACACATATCCACTCCTTCAAATTCAATTCATCAATTTCCATTCTGTTTTAGGTTAATTAACTAGGCGTTTTAATTGATTTGGATTAGGGTAAGTGAAACGATTGTTGAGAGAGGTTTGCCGGCGATCGAGGTCCGGCGAGGCGGCGACGAAGGGAGACTGACCCATTATTAGGGGAATCAATCATAGAAGAGAAGGCGTAGTAGGGTAGGGAGGAACAAAAGGAAAGTACAAATAGAGAGTACTTTGAAGGTTGAAGAATGAACCCGTCAAATGGAGAAGGCGTTATATTTGAATCTTGAATGGTTTGGAGCTGGGTTTGAAGGAGGACGATGAACAGTAAGAGAAAAATGGTTTGGAGTTATATTTGAATCTTGAATTATGAGAGAAAAATTTTAAGTTGTTGTTTTTTATTGTACATGTGCATCTCATGTGACTTTATGCTGTTAAGTTTAACAGAAAGTTAAAATTGGGTACCAAATGGGTAATAGTTTAAAGGACATGGTACCAAAGTGTCACTTTTAAAAGAACAGGGTACCAAAGTGGAATTTACCCTTTTTTTTTTGGTAAACCACTGTCTGGTCATTTTTACTTACAGATAACCCACCAAATGAGCATCACCAGGAATCGAACCCAAACCATGCAATTGTCATGGACGAAAGGTAACTAAGTGAGCCAAACCTCATAGGCTACCTATAGGCTAGATTAAGGTACATACGATGCGTCGTGCCGAATAGTGGAAGTTGTATGAAGCCACCAAAAGTGGAAAGGGCTATCAATAGACCAGTGTCAATAGAGGGGACCTTTATAGACCCTTTGAGTTTTAGTTTGATTGTAGAAAATAATATTGAGTTTTAAAACTTGAGAGATAGACTCTCTAAATTCTCAACTTTGTGAATTAAAAGTTAAGAGTTTGAATTTTAAAATTTGACGAACAACTTCCCTCAATTTCAAATAAGACTTTGAATTTCAATTCCCTCAACACTTCTAAATAGACTTGATGAACCTGGTTCTGGCAGGGGGTCATTACCTGGTTCGGTGAAGCAACTCTGGGTCGGAAGTTACCTGCAAGTCAATGAACACACAGGGGTGGCCCTGCTATTCACCTCCGATGCTTAAGTTAGTAAGGGGTTGAGCACGATAATCTCAGTAGACTAGTAGGAGTGCGTACCTTTTCCCAGTGTGAAGGGTTATCCTTTTATACTGGTTGAGGGCAATCTGGCGTGATCCTGCCATAAATGCATGGATGCTTGATTGTGATCCTGGCTGATCTGATTGTGATCTTGGCTGATCTGACTGTGATCCTTGGCTTCCACGTAATTTCCTTTTATGCAAAAGGTATCTTAGTAGCCAAGGCGTTATTGATCAAGGATCCAGGGAATGGATCCTGATTGATCCCCGATTGATCCTTGATTGATTCAGGGAATGTTTCCTTATTCGTTGGTGTGTGGGCGTCCATGCTTTGCTTGATTGTGGGCGCCCCCATCAGATGATGAGATATGAGGCGTTCATGACCATTACGGTCATACTGGTTAGCTTGGAACCTGCTGGATCAGGGGCCTGCTCTGCCTTTTGGGCCTCTCAATTATTGGGCCTATTATCAAGACTCACGTTTTTTAAAATTTAGGAATTTAAATAAAGAAAGTTGAAAGTTCAAAGATATATCTTCTAAATTTCGAAACTTGAAAATTTTAAATGAACAAAGTTGAAAATTCATAAAATATGTATCAAATTTTAAAATTCAGAGATGTTTTATACGCCTCATCTAAAATTTAGGGGACCTAAGTGCATTTTAACATTTCAAACTATGAGCAATCACAGTAATTTTTTTTTTGAAGTTAGTCTTCATTAGATTTTTCTTTGTAATTTAGTTTCTTATAAATTTTAACATAATCCATGATCGTTATTCTATTTATTATTTAATTTTTAACTAAATGATAAATTGAGTCAAACATCTTCCCTAGCTGGCCTTTCACCTGAAGATAAATGAAATACTTTGATTTTGTCTTCAGAGTTCAGAGTATACTCATGATAATCAATTTGTCACAACTAAGCAAGAATAAAATGTTTTTATTACTTTATTAAACAGATGAATGAATTAATTATAGATTGTTCTTACTCACGGTTGGCTTATGGATAAAATCTATGGTTTCATCTAGCAGAGGCATCTAATCAAATATGGCAAAGTTAGATCTCAAGATACTTTATAACCTTGGACTCCCTTGACAGAAATTGAAATGTAAATTACAAAACTTTATCTGTTCATGCGTATTAATGATACATTATAATTTTACTACAATCTTGAGGACATATATATATATCCACACTACTCTAACTCACTCTGAAAATCAAGCAAAACTACAGAACAAGCAGAAAAACATTAGCCTTAATCTTTCAACAGTTAAAAAGGTTTAGACAACAAAACGAGTGAGTATGGATTTTTTTTGGATTTGAGTAAAACATTGCCATAGAAGAAGATGTGAGCAATATCTTGCAGCCTTTGTGATGTTCACCAAATGGAATTCCAATCTCACCCAAATCCAAATCCATATGAAGGTCAAACAGTATAACAAGTATTTTCTGCTCATTTTTTTTTTATTCTATCCAGCAGTTCAAATGCACTTTCACCCTTAGATTTCTTGTAAAAGTTGAATCCCAATAGGCCAGCAATCTCATCTTGAATCTTCTTCACATTGGGCTTCTTTCCCACAGATGCAGTAAAAACCAAATCAAACACATCGTCTCTGTGAATCCTTCAGCAAAGTTTAGGAGTGAAGTTGTGTTGAATGTCATCATTTGAAACACACTCCAATTATGTGAGTATTATGATCAGCTAATGGCTTCATAAAACCATTTAGGAATGGGATTGATCTGACAGAACTTGAAGTATAGGATTCAAGGTCACTCATCAGGATCGCCATTTGGGTACTCAAAATTCATCCTGGGAATCTCTAGAATGGCTCTGTTTTCCTATTGTGAATGATATGATCAGCAAAAATAAGGCACTTGAAATTTTGTGAAGGGTGTATAAATTACAAAGATATAATAGGAAATAAAATCATTTTATTTTCTGAAGAAGATAATCATTCTTTGTGTAAATCTAGTAATTTTCCAAAAGGAGGTTCCCGATATGAGAAACTCAAGTCTGATCATTCATGCTACAGCAACAATTTGAAGCCTTCACTGTACCTTGTTTTTTCTTTAATAGAAAAGAAAATATTTTGATTGGTTCCATAAAATCTCTGGTTTCATCAAGCATAGGCATATAATCAAATGTGGCAGTGTTAGCTTTTGAGATAGCTTAAAGTTTTAATGTCCCTTAATCAAAATTGAAATGAAAATGACTAAATTATATCTGTTCATACATATCGATGAAAACATGATAACTTTACTACAATATTTAATATGTCCACCATACTTTTGCAGTTTTGCCATACTCTAAAAATTGAGCAAAACTACAGAACAAGAAAAGCAACTAACATATATATACATATATACACACACATCAGAAACTCTCAACATAAGCCTTAATCTTTTATCACTTGAGAGATAGACAACTAAATCAGTATGGATATGGATTTGATTTGAGGATAATATCTCCAAGAAGATGTGAGCTATATTTTGCACTCTTTGTGATGTTCACCAAATGGGATTCCAATCTTATCATAATCCAGATCCTTGTGAAGGTCAAACAGTATAACAAGTTTTGATAATTTTTATTCTCTTAAGCAGTTCTTGAGCTCTTTCACCCTTAGATTTTTTAATAAAAGTAAACCCCATCAAACACAAACAGAAAACAAAAAAAAAACGATAAAAGAACAGAAAAAGAAGCGAGTTAGACACAGAAAGTGTGCCAACTGCTTCCAGAACTATGAAAAGCACTAAAGGGTTCCTGCATATAAAAGGACCCACGACGGATGATTTGGGAGATAAGTCTTGTTGGGGATGCTTTCTTCACATAAACTTTTTTCCTAACACTTGCAGTAAAAAACCACATCAAACACAATATCTGTGTCAATCATTCTACGAAGTTTACAAGTTAGTTGTGTTGCATGTCATCATTTGAACCATACACTCCAATTATGTGTATATTTGGATCAGCTAATACCTTCATAAAATCAATTAGGATTGGAATCGATAAGAAAAAATTTGAAGAATAGGATTCAAGGACACTACGCACGTAATACTCATCAAGATCCACATCTGGGTACTCAATATTCATCCTGGGAATCACTAGAACGGCTCCAATTTCCAATTCAATATGTATATATATAGTTTTAGCTTTGGAAACTACAAGGTAGTCTCCTTGTAGGCGAAGAAGAAGAAAAATTAGCATGTAGAATCTGATTATGCTTTTACTTTATAAAGCAAGAATCAAGTACAGAAATAGTTTGACACTTGAAAGCACATCCAATTATTCAAATACACTAACACACAAATAAGAAAAGAAAAAAAAAATATAAATTCATTTAATCCTTTGCTATACCGTTATTTAACTATATCATCATGATGATATACATACATAGACCGATAGACATATTTATACTATTTCTATATCATTATTAATATACTATTTCTATATAATTTCTTTCTTGTGATTGATTATGCAAATGTCTCCATTAAATGTTTCAACTTTTTATGACTAGTCAATTAAACCACAAACTAATAACTCAATAGACTGAAGGAAAAGGAAAAGTGACCCTAAGCTGAGAAAGGAATGCACAGGAAAACATCACTCAATTGATAATGACAGAGCATCTGATTAAGTTACAGAGATAAGGTCTTTTTAATATGTAAAATACAAGTAATATGTAAAAATCAGCAATAGAGAATTGAGGCATACCTCTGTTGAGATTCAAACATTCATATAGTATCTTTCAATTAAAGAAAAAGATCTCAGTTGAGTCTTACTCATAACTACATTTTGCTAGAAGTAAACAACTACTAAAATTCTCCTGTATTGAATATCAAAATCACTATTATCTTGTTTTGGCTGTAAGCCCGTAACTAGTACACAACACAATCAAGAACAACAAAATTTAATGGCAAAAAGGAATTTGTTCCAACAGCTCGATTTGTAAATCTTAAAATATACAATGTTTCTAGAAGTTTACGTTGTTTTTAAGTCTAAGTCTATAGGAGCTTTAAGTTTAATCTAAAACATATATATAGAAGAAGGAATAAAAAGAATTCAGGTTAAAACATAACAGCGTGTAGAGAAACCAAGAAAGTTTTAGGGCAGAATCCTTTTACTAATAAAAATATTTGTCACTTTGGACATTGGCATCTATAAATCAAAGTACTGTACATGAGAAAATAGCAATAACACAGGTTAAGCAAGAAAACTAAGTCAAAATAATGAATAGAATTGTGCATAATCAAAAACAATAACACTATTAAGTTTTAACTGAAAAAAAATCATTATATTGTAGACAGTTTCAAATATATTCCAAGACTGGTACAGGAATAAAAGAAATATGGACTAAATTTCTGACCTAGTCTTATCGTTTTAAAATACCTCTAGTGACCATTTCATGAAGTAGTTTCTTTGCATTGTCATTTTCATTTCTTTCAAAATGCTCTCGAAGAATTACTTCGAAAGTTACAAAATTAGGGAGGCAGCCATTCTCTTCCATCTTCTCAAGCAAGGCCATTGCTTCATCAAACAAGCCCTCTTTACATAGTCCGCTTATCATCGCTGTGTATGCATGCACATCCAGATGATGATGATTTTCCAAGAGAATTTTAAAAATCCTATGTGCATAATTTACTTTGCCTCCTTTGCATAAACCATCAATAAGTGAAGTGTAGGTATATACATCAGGTTGTATTCCCCAGAAGACCATTTTCTTATATAATGAAACAGCTTCATCAAGATGACGCCCTTCGCACAATGCGTCTAAAAGCATGTTATAAGTGATTATATCAGGGGGTTGACCACTATCATGCATCTCACGTACCAAACCTCCCACATGTGATAATTTCCCAGACTTGCACAAGCCATTGATGACGGATGTATATGTTATAGCATCTGGTACCAAATTTCTACTTCGCATTTCCTTAAAGATATCCATGGCTTTGTTTATCATTTTACTCTTGCAATATCCATTAATCAAGATATTATAACTAATGACATCAGGTGCCAAACCAATCTTGGCCATCATGTCAAATAGTTGTCTTGACTCTTGAACATTATTTCTTAAACAATACCCATCCATTAAAGCATTGTATGTAACAACATCAGGTCTCTCACCAAACTTCATCATCATGGCAACCACACCTTGAGCTTCACTAATACTTCTTTCCTTACAATATGCATCAATCATTATACTAAAAGTAATCACATTAGGCTTTATGTCTCTTTTAATCATCTCATTGACCAATCGAGTAGCTTATGGCCATTGGCTCCGGCTACAAAATCCATGGATTAGGGAGCTATAAGTGACAACATTAGGGGGAATTCCCTGATCACCCATCTCACAAAACAAATTATGCGCCTCATTTACAAAAGTATCCTTACAGAGGCCATTGATGACAGTGGAATACATGACAGCATTAGGCTTAACTTCCAGTTCCTTCATCCTTTGCAACAATTTAAGGGCAGCTCTTGTTTTTCCTGTTTTACATAGCCCATTGAGCAAGGTGCCATAACTCACTTCATTCAAAAGAAATCCTCGGGCAATAAGTTCATCGTGAAAATGTAGTGCTTCTCCAACCCTATTAATATTACAGAGCCCTTTCATTATTGTAGTCATAGTTATGGTATTAGGATGATGACCCATCTTGAAGATCCTACCCAATATAGAGAAAGAAAAATCCAGCTGACCTAGATGGCAGTAGCAATTGATCAAGATGCTGAGAGTAACCAAATTAGGCGTCAGTACTCCTTTTGATTCGGCTTGCGCACAAAGTGAAATAGCGGTGGCATAGTGTTTCATCTTTAGAATGGCTCCTAAAACCTTGGTAGTTTGAAATACAGAGGGTGGGGGATGATTACGGAGTATGCGATTAAACAAAGCGACAGCATCGTTGATGTTATTCGGATTTGGGGAATGTGAATGAGCATAAAATTTAGGGTAACAGAGGAAAAAAGAAAGAGGAGAATGAAAGTGAGAAATTTTGGAAAAGGCATACCTTATGGCTGTAGAAAACAACATCTTCTTCACTTGAGATTTGAGATTGGAAGAAGAGCATCGGAATTCGGATAGAAGATCGATTCTTCGCTAAACAAGAGACCAGAGTTTCTTACTGTTACGAAAGATGTATGTATAGGCTTAAGTGCACTTTTGTCCCATAACTATGACAAAGGTTTTATTTTGGTCCCATAATTTTTTTTATTGCAATTTTGAACCCATAACTATGACAAAGGTTTCATTTTGGTCTCATAACTTTTTTTGTTGCAATTTTGGTCCCATAACTATGACAAAGGTTTCATTTTAGTCCCATAACTTTTTTTGTTGCAATTTTGGTCTCATAACTTCTGAAAAGGTTCCACTGTTAGTCCCTTGGTGAATTCCAACCATATTTAGCCATTAAGTATGACGTGGCATAGTAACTAGGATCATGATGTGGCAAAATAAGATGAAGTGGATTGAAATAGGAACTATATGCAACATATTAAAACTTATCTATACCCAACCACCATATATACAAAGAGTGGTACTAACAGGGACCAATCTGGTGGGGAAGAAGAGACTTCAAGCAGAAGGCACCGACGAAGTCGATGGGATCCTCAGCCAGAGTCGAACGACCAAAGCGGCGGCGACGGCAAATCAGGAAGCGGAACGAGGAAGAGGAAGTCCCGTTGGACTGACGAGGAAGAGGAAGTACCACTCTTTGTATATATTGTGTAGGGGTGAGCGCGAGTTGGGTTGGGGCGGGCTGATGGAAAATCTCAGCCCAACCCGCACATCAATCTGCGGGTTGGATTGGGCTAAACCCGCGGGTTGAATCTTTTTTTTTTAAACAAAAAAATAACACAAAGTAACCTAACAATTTGGTCCCTGAAAGATAAATATACAATTTAGTCCTTAAAAGATCAAAATGGTATACTTTTTAGTCCCTGAAAGATTAAAACTGTATATTATGTAGTCCATAAAAAGGACTAATTAGTATACCATTTTAATCTTTCAGGGACTAAATTATACATTTCAATCTTTTCAAGGATCGAGCTGTTAGCTCAGTGGTCTTTCAAGGACTAAATTATTAGTTTGCTCTATAATATATTATATATATTAGTAATTAACAATAAAAATATATATATTATATATATTTGCGGGTTAGCGGGTTGGGTTGGGTTCATAAACCTCCAGCCCGCAGACCAACCCGCAGGTATGCGGGTTGAGAATTTTGAATCCAACCCAACCCAACCCAGCCCGTGACTGCGGGTTGGGTTGGTTTTTGCGGGTTCGCGGGTCAATATGCTCACCCCTACCTCATCCAACCATTGTCTCTTAATAGAAATCTCAAGAACATAAAACTAATATAAGAATTAGAATATGAGTGCTTCAAGTCTTAGTTTCTCATATAAAGTGATGATGTTTTCTTTAGTGTTGAGAAATAAGGTCTAGGAACCTATATTTACAATAACCTTGATGGAACCACTCCATCAATGGTGACAACTGTTACATAATTTACAAATAGAAAAATTTGAATATACATAATGTAGATTAATAAAATTAAAAGTTTTTAAATTTGAAAAATGAAACTGAAATTGGACTATTAATTAGATTAAATTATAAAAAATTAACATAAGATTTAAAGTTCAACCAACTTATCGTAAATGTTATAAATATAAAAAAAATATACTTATATCAAAATATATGTCAATCCTTGAAAGCATATGATGAAAACAATAGCAAGTTGCATCCCTTCTCTTTTTCGCTTTAAATATCTTATTTTATTTGCTCTGAGATAATTAAGATGCAGTGAAAGTGATTGCACTAATATAATCATATTTTGGAACATTTCCCCTTAAAAAAGTCAAAACCTTTATATATTTAACATAGAATCATCATAATGCTTGTAATAATTTCACATTCAAGTTTTCTGATTCTAAATGGTTTTGACCAACAGAGGCAGTAAGAACATCGAAAATATCTTTTGGTTTATCAAGAGAATAGCAGATGTTGACTTGGTTATCCCGAGCCAACCGGTGGGATTACAATTTCGCATGGAAAAAATAGTTCATTTGTTGAAACCCTACTCACAGGAAGAAGTCTATATAGTTGGTATTTGGGGCAAGGGAGGAATTGGTAAAACAACTATGGTCAAATTCATCCATAACAATCTTAGAAAGCATTTTAAGACAAGAAGTTTCTTGGGAAACATCAAGAATGTATGGGAGCAAGACAATGGTAATGTTCATTTACAGGAACAACTTATTTTTGATCTTTCCAATCATACAGAATTTGTTGAAATCCATGACATTAAAATGGGAATTAATAAATTGAAGACAACACTAAGTAAAGCAAATGCACTTGTAATACTTGATGATGTCAGTGACATGGATCAACTAATGGCATTGTGTGGAAGCAAAGAATGGTTTGGAGCAGGGAGTTTGATATTCATTACAACAAGATATAAGCATATACTTGATGCTAGTAAAGTCAATTACATCTATGAAATGGAAAAATTGGGGAAAAATGAATCTCTTGAGCTTTTTGGATGTCATGCTTTTGAGCAATCTACAAATCAAACAAATCATTACAAGGATCTTTCAAGGAAAGCAATTACTTATTGTGAAGGACTACCATTGGCTCTAGAAGTTCTTGGCTCTTTTTTGCATAACATGACAATGGCAGAGTGGAATGATATATTGAAGAAACTGGAAGGAATTCGCAGTGGTCAAATTGAAGAGATGCTCAAGATAGTTGTTGATCTTTTAGGTGATTCAGAGAAAGATTTATTCTTTAACATAGCTTATTTTTGTGTTGGCAAAAGCAAAAGCGACGTTTTACAATTGTTAACTGGTACCAATTTACCTGTAGAAAGAGGAATAGATGCACTTGTTCAGCGAAGCCTTATAAAGGTTAATGACATAAATGGGAAGCTTGATGTTCATGATGTTCTCTTAGAGATAGCACGGAGAATTAGTCCTAAAAAGTTGAAGCCCAAATATATTTATGATGTATTCTTAAGTTTTAGAGGTAAAGATACTCGCAAGTCTTTTGCTACTCATTTGTATACAACTCTGAAACAGGCTGGTATTGAAGCTTTCATGGATGAAGATATTGAAAGGGGAGACAATATTTCAACCTCACTATTGCAGGTAATTGAGAGTTCCAAAATTTCTATCATCATATTCTCAGAAAATTATAGTGGCTCCCAGTGGTGCTTGGAAGAATTGGAGAAAATCATGAAGTGTCATAGAACAAATGGTCAAGTAGTTTTACCAATATTCTATAATGTGCAACCGTCAGATGTGCGAAAGAAAATCAACACTTTTGGAAAAGCATTGGATGAGGTTATAATGAGAGTTTCAGATAACAAAGACAGGTGGCAAAGAGTGCTCACTGAAGCTGCCAACTTATCCGGGTGGAATTTGCATGATTACAGGTTCTGTACATTTTCTTTTACTTGTTTTCAATTTGCATGGTTCCTAGTATTAAACAAGTTAATCTAAGGTAATTAGTCAAATACTCACTTAGTATTATTAATAATTGAAAAGAGTTTATATACAAGGCATGCGACTTATTTTTGAGCTATATGGCTAACAACCTGAAAACAAAAAAATAACCTACTGTAACAACTCCATACAAAGTATATAGAATGTACATTTCCTAGCTTCCATAAATAACTTCAACAATTATTTATCTTAGTTTCTTCTTGTTGCTCACTCTATATGCTTGTAATTGTCAATATAGTAGTTTGCACTACGAAGATTAAAGAATTTTGATTGAATTTCCTTTTATCTGAGTTCTTGATTTTTGTTTTAATGTTTTCAGAACTGAAGCTGAGTTGATTGATGTTATTCTTAAGAAAATTACTTCAATATTAGAGAATAGTCCATACATGTTTGTTGCTCATCATCCTGTGGGACTAAGGTCACGAGTTCATGATATCATTCAATTGCTCACCAATAAGTCAGATGAGATCATCATAGCAGGAATCTGGGGCATGGGGGGAATTGGTAAAACAACCATGGCAAAAGCCATTTACAATGAAATTGGTCAAAATTTTGAAGGTAAATGCTTTCTCTCAAATATCAGGGAAGTTTGGGAGCAGCCAAATGGCCAAGTTCATCTACAAGAACAGCTTCTTTCAGGCATCTTGAAAACCAGAAGGGTGACGCTACCAAGTATTGAATTGGGGAAGTCTATATTGAAGGAAAGACTTTGTCATGTTAGGGCACTTGTTGTGCTTGATGATGTAAAGAATATTGATCAACTCAATGCTCTTTATGGAAGTCACGAGTGGTTTGGTCGAGGTAGTAGAATAATCATTACTACAAGAGATGAACATCTACTGAAGAATAAAATCTTTAAAATGGTTCATGCATACAATGTGAAAGAAATGGACAATAGTGAATCTCTTGAGCTCTTTAGTTGGCATGCATTTAAGCAAGCTCTCCCAGAAAGAGATTTCATTGAGCTCTCAACAAGGGTAGTTTCTTGCTCTGGAGGTCTACCACTAGCACTTGAAATCCTTGGCTCTTATTTGTGTGGCAGGGAAGTACTTCATTGGGAAAGTGCTATAAAGAAACTGGAACATATTTCGAATGATCAAATACATGAGCAGCTAAAAATAAGCTATGACAGTTTAAGTGATCATACAGAGAAAGAA
>QANZ01004701.1:39952-50952 GCA_003254925.1 Chamaecrista fasciculata
TTGAGATTGACAGGCCGGCCAGCCGGTCACATTGGGAAAACCGAATACTCTTAGTCGCTTCATCTTCCTAGTTTCTTCCCTCTTTTGAGTCTTTTCTCATACTCTGTCTCACCTCTCTGGCTGTATATATCGTTCGCCGTAATTCATTGTATATAATTGCTCCATTGTATAGAAAGCTACGAGTGTTAATTGTGAGTATCGGATTTCAAATTTTCTTTCTCTCTTTTGCTCTCTGTCTTCACTATTTCTCGCCCCAATTTTAATCCTAACCCTACAATTTCTGAAATTTGGCCGCCAAAATCAAAGCAATAATAATAATAATGTATCCTCTTCTATCTACTGCTGCCACTAGGCCTTTTATCTACGATTCGCCTTTTATCAACGATTCTTCTTCGTCCTCCTCAAATCATCATCGCAAGGCGTTCTTGATTTCTGCGACAGGATGCTACACAATAAGCTCTGCACAGATCTCTTTCAAGCCTTTTGGAATAATCGAGCCATACGGCCACGAATACGATGAATTGATCAAGGCTTTGCTATATCCAGCCATTACAGAGTCCAAAACTATTGTCGTTGTTTTCACAAAAGAGTTCGTTGATAGTTCTTTATGCCGAATTTTGTTTGAAAAAATTATGGAGTATCGGAGAAGAAAGAATACTACGGTGGTGGTTTTGGCTGTGTTTTATGTTGAGACTGAGAATAATAATAAGGAGAGGGAAGAAATACGAGTCGTTAGATTTGAAGAAGCGTTTGAAAGAATGGTGAATAACGATGACCAGTTGAGATGGAGAACAGCTGCTGCGGGAGCTGATGTAGAATTCAGCTGGCAACTATCCACAATCGGGTAATATTAATAGTTAATCTTACTCTTTTTAGTGTAAATTAATAATTTGGTCCTGAAAGATCACTGAGCTACTATATTTAGTCCATAAAAAAATTAATTAGTATACTGTTTTGATTTTTTAGGGACTAAATTGTATGTTTTAATCTTTCAAGAATTGAGTTGTTAACTTGGTAATCTTTGAAAAACCAAATTGTTAGTTTACTTTTTTTATTATTATTTTTTAAATATGCATCTAAATATTTATTAATTTAAGAAAAATTTACTATTTTGTCTATAAGTTTATACCAGTTAATTAATCAATTTCTTTCAGGCCAGAAAAAATTTAATCAATATATAAATAATTAAAATATAAGATTGGATCCTTGAAATATTTCAAATATCAACTCTTTGGTCCTTTTTTACCTGAATTACTTGGTCCTCAGTGACGATTTGGTTTCTAAAATTGAACTGATTTTATATTTTTTAGTCCTTAAATTTATACTAAATTAATATTTTTTTTGGTCCTTGAACTTATATTAAAATTTTATTTTTTGATGCAATAATTCAGGTGAATAATATATTTTGATTGATTAGTTAATTGAGAAACCTCACAAAAAATTATTGCTAGAGTGGGCTGGCTTACTTAACTCGCGGCTCATGGTGGGTTGCCTCGAGTGAGTTGGCGAGTTAGTGAGCCAACCCACCTTATTTAAAAAAGAAAAAAATATGAAAAATTTAAAATTTGATACCCAAAAACTAAAATATCTAAGTCACAAAATGCAATTTATTGTTGAATTTAAGTTTCTTATGTATGAAAAGTATTTTTAATTTAAAAAAATAAGAAAAATATGAAAAAATATGAAAAAAAAAAATCTGGTTGGTGGGTTAAGTGAGTCAACCTGGCTCACCATGTTGGTGAGCCAGGTTGGCAAAACCTGACTCGCTTAGGGTTTCTGGCTCGCGTGAGCCGCGACTTGTGGCGAGCCAACTCGAGTGAGTCAGGTTAGGTTGGCTCACTTTGACACCTCTATATACAACTAGTAATTTATATATGAACAAAATAAAGTTCACACGGTCCAATGCCACCAATCCGTTTGACAACAAAAAATTATTAGTTTTATGTAAACTAACAATTGATGAATTCAACAATACACGAGGAAACCAAAATTAAAATTAAACATGATAAGATACCAAATGTTAGAAAGTTAATAAATAAATATGCCTTTGGCTCATTTAAAATAAGAATAGTAATATGAAACATACCTCATCCCGCCATTCTCTCTTAATAGAAATCTCAATAACATAAAACTAATATATGAACTAGAATATGACTGCTTCTAGTCTTAGTTTCTCATATAAAGTGATGATGTTTTCTTTAGTGTTGAGAAATAAGGTCTAGGGACCTATATTTACAATACCCTTGATGGAACTACTCCATCAATGGTGACAACTGTTACATAAGTTACAATAGAAAAATTTGAATATACATAATGTAGATTAATAAAATTAAAAGTCTTTAAATTTGAAAAATGAAACTGAAATTGGACTATTAATTAGATTAAATTATAAAAAATTAACATAAGATTTAAAGTTCAACCAACTTATCGTAAATGTTATAAATATAAAAAAAATACTTATATCAAAATATATGTCAATCCTTGAAAGCATATGATGAAAACAATAGCAAGTTGCATCCCTTCTCTTTTTCGCTTTAAATATCTTATTTTATTTGCACTGAGATAATTAAGATGCAGTGAAAAGTGATTGCACTAATATAATCATATTTTGGAACATTTCCCCTTAAAAAAGTCAAAACCTTTATATATTTAACATATAGAATCATCATAATGCTTGTAATAATTTCACATTCAAGTTTTCTGATTCTAAATGGTTTTGACCAACAGAGGCAGTAAGAACATCGAAAATATCTTTTGGTTTATCAAGAGAATAGCAGATGTTGACTTGGTTATCCCGAGCCAACCGGTGGGATTACAATTTCGCATGGAAAAAATAGTTCATTTGTTGAAACCCTACTCACAGGAAGAAGTCTATATAGTTGGTATTTGGGGCAAGGGAGGAATTGGTAAAACAACTATGGTCAAATTCATCCATAACAATCTTAGAAAGCATTTTAAGACAAGAAGTTTCTTGGGAAACATCAAGAATGTATGGGAGCAAGACAATGGTAATGTTCATTTACAGGAACAACTTATTTTTGATCTTTCCAATCATACAGAATTTGTTGAAATCCATGACATTAAAATGGGAATTAATAAATTGAAGACAACACTAAGTAAAGCAAATGCACTTGTAATACTTGATGATGTCAATGACATGGATCAACTAATGGCATTGTGTGGAAGCAAAGAATGGTTTGGAGCAGGGAGTTTGATATTCATTACAACAAGATATAAGCATATACTTGATGCTGGTAAAGTCAATTACATGTATGAAATGGAAAAATTGGGGAAAAATGAATCTCTTGAGCTTTTTGGATGTCATGCTTTTGAGCAATCTACAAATCAAACAAATCATTACAAGGATCTTTCAAGGAAAGCAATTACTTATTGTGAAGGACTACCATTGGCTTTAGAAGTTCTTGGCTCTTTTTTGCATAACATGACAATGGCAGAGTGGAATGATATATTGAAGAAACTGGAAGGAATTCGCAGTGGTCAAATTGAAGAGATGCTCAAGATAGTTGTTGATCTTTTAGGTGATTCAGAGAAAGATTTATTCTTTAACATAGCTTATTTTTGTGTTGGCAAAAGCAAAAGCGACGTTTTACAATTGTTAACTGGTACCAATCTACCTGTAGAAAGAGGAATAGATGCACTTGTTCAGCGAAGCCTTATAAAGGTTAATGACATAAATGGGAAGCTTGATGTTCATGATGTTCTCTTAGAGATAGCACGGAGAATTAGTCCTAAAAAGTTGAAGCCCAAATATATTTATGATGTATTCTTAAGTTTTAGAGGTAAAGATACTCGCAAGTCTTTTGCTACTCATTTGTATACAACTCTGAAACAAGCTGGTATTGAAGCTTTCATGGATGAAGATATTGAAAGGGGAGACAATATTTCAACCTCACTATTGCAGGTAATTGAGAGTTCCAAAATTTCTATCATCATATTCTCAGAAAATTATAGTGGCTCCCAGTGGTGCTTGGAAGAATTGGAGAAAATCATGGAGTGTCATAGAACAAATGGTCAAGTAGTTTTACCAATATTCTATAATGTGCAACCGTCAGATGTGCGAAAGAAAATCAACACTTTTGGAAAAGCATTGGATGAGGTTA
Source organism: Chamaecrista fasciculata (assembly GCA_003254925.1). NCBI lineage: Eukaryota > Viridiplantae > Streptophyta > Magnoliopsida > Fabales > Fabaceae > Chamaecrista > Chamaecrista fasciculata. The sequence continues at coordinate 44,074 of QANZ01004701.1, forward strand.
TAATGAGAGTTTCAGATAACAAAGACAGGTGGCAAAGAGTGCTCACTGAAGCTGCCAACTTATCCGGGTGGAATTTGCATGATTACAGGTTCTGTACATTTTCTTTTACTTGTTTTCAATTTGCATGGTTCCTAGTATTAAACAAGTTAATCTAAGGTAATTAGTCAAATACTCACTTAGTATTATTAATAATTGAAAAGAGTTTATATACAAGGCATGCGACTTATTTTTGAGCTTTATGGGTAACAACCTGAAAACAAAAAAATAACCTACTGTAACAACTCCATACAAAGTATATAGAATGTACATTTCCTAGCTTCATCTATAAATAACTTCAACAATTATTTATCTTAGTTTCTTCTTGTTGCTCACTCTAAATGCTTGTAATTGTCAATATAGTAGTTTGCACTACGAAGATTAAAGAATTTTGATTGAATTTCCTTTTATCTGAGTTCTTGATTTTTGTTTTAATGTTTTCAGAACTGAAGCTGAGTTGATTGATGTTATTCTTAAGAAAATTACTTCAACATTAGAGAATAGTCCATGCATGTTTGTTGCTCATCACCCTGTGGGACTAAGGTCACGAGTTCATGATATCATTCAATTGCTCACCAATAAGTCAGATGAGATCATCATAGCAGGAATCTGGGGCATGGGGGGAATTGGTAAAACAACCATGGCAAAAGCCATTTACAATGAAATTGGTCAAAATTTTGAAGGTAAATGCTTTCTCTCAAATATCAGGGAAGTTTGGGAGCAGCCAAATGGCCAAGTTCATCTACAAGAACAGCTTCTTTCAGGCATCTTGAAAACCAGAAGGGTGACGCTTCCAAGTATTGAATTGGGGAAGTCTATATTGAAGGAAAGACTTTGTCATGTTAGGGCACTTGTTGTGCTTGATGATGTAAAGAATATTGATCAACTCAATGCTCTTTATGGAAGTCACGAGTGGTTTGGTCGAGGTAGTAGAATAATCATCACTACAAGAGATGAACATCTACTTAAGAATAAAATCTTTAAAATGGTTCATGCATACAATGTGAAAGAAATGGACAATAGTGAATCTCTTGAGCTCTTTAGTTGGCATGCATTTAAGCAAGCTCTCCCAGAAAGAGATTTCATTGAGCTCTCAACAAGGGTAGTTTCTTGCTCTGGAGGTCTACCACTAGCACTTGAAATCCTTGGCTCTTATTTGTGTGGCAGGGAAGTACTTCATTGGGAAAGTGCTATAAAGAAACTGGAACATATTTCGAATGATCAAATACATGAGCAGCTAAAAATAAGCTATGACAGTTTAAGTGATCATACAGAGAAAGAANAGTCCTACCTTAAGTTGCTAGTCCTTATCATTTAATGTTTATTTGCATTACACTACTTTTCAATTTGCAATAAGGTATCCTTTTTAATTTTCATTGCTTTTGATGTCACAGGGAACAATGGCAATTAAGGGACTTACTTTGAACATGTCACAAAGCAATACACTATCTTTGAATACCATAGTTTTCAAGAAGATGAAGAGACTTAGATTGCTTCAATTTTATAATGTAAAACTTGATGGGGAATATGAATCTATATCTAAAGAATTGAGATGGCTCTTCTGGCATGGATTTCCCCTACAAAATATTCCTCCAGACTTTTGTCAAGAAAATATGGTGGTTATTGACTTGAAGTACAGTTATCTCACCCATGTATGGAAGAAAAGCCAGGTACCTACACTGATTGTTTATAAGTAACTTTTATTAACAATAGTATTTTTTAACTATTTTATTCTTTCCATTTATAATAGAATTCTAAATTAAAATTCTCTCATTTTGCAGTTGTTGGAGAGGATGAAAATTCTCAATTTGAGTCACTCCCATTATTTGACAGAAACACCTGACTTTTCAAAGTTACCAAATCTTGAAAAGCTAATACTCAAAGATTGTCCATGTTTGTCTGTCGTTCACCCAACCATTGGAGATCTTAAACATATCATTTTGTTGAATTTCAAGGGCTGTAAAAATCTCAAGAATCTCCCTAAAAGTGTATATAGTTTGAGATCTTTAAAAACTCTCAATATCTCAGGTTGTTCAAAGATTGACAGGTTGGGAGAAGACATTGAGAAAATGACATCTTTAGTGACTTTGGATGCAAGCCAAACAGCAATCAAACAAGTGCCTTCTTCATTAAAATGTTTAACAAGCATTCAATATGTGTCATTGTGTGGCTATGAAGGATTATCACGTGATGTATTTCCTCTCATTTCTTCTTGGGTGCCAATGACAAATAATCCGAGGTCTTTTCTTCAAGCATTAGGTCAAATGCCATATTTACTTGCCAAACATAGTTTATTTGCTAAAAGGAGTGCAAAACTGGAAACTGAACCCAATAAATCGTTGGCTTCAAGTAGAAAATCTCCTACATCAGTTGATTTTCCTGAGCAAGTTTGCAAGGAGGTGTCGAAAAATTTCATTAGTTCTCTAACTATTCATGTGGGAGGCTTCAATACAATCATTAATACTCTCTTCAAGAGTATTTCACAGGTTTTTCTCTTTATCTCCCCACTTCTGCATAGCAATACATATAATTTTTTTTTATCATATATAGTAAACTAAATTGGTGATCAAGTTATTTGAAAGATTTCTAACATCAAAGTATACTCATTATATTCTTACCACCAACAATAGTATACATCATATATCTTCATTTTCCTTCATCTTAACATCCTAATTTAAACCTTATTTCACACTTCATGAGATTAATAGCAAATATGATGCATTGTATCTCTGTTGGAGCAGTTGGTCGACACAAACATGAGCCTATTCCATGCCAAAAGCCTACCCTCAAACAATTTATAACACACTTTATCTGTGTAAGTTATTATTGTTTACTCGAAAGTGTTTTAGTAGAATGTCAAAGTAACAAGTCAAATGAATTTTTTTTAACTCAATGGCAATTCCATATTTCGTAGTTTCTTTTATTTCTTTCTCAAATCACAAGGAAAAAAAATTCCCAACAGCACGTTTCAAGTTCATAATCCACTCAACCACTTTAGCTAAGCCTGTAAGCAATATTTTAGTAAATTTGTCCATCTCAAATTCAGTTATTCCCTATTTCAAAACAGAATTAAAAGAATTCCTTGTTTTTCTACATAGTTGAACGATACCCTCTCTCTTGTGTATATGTATATATCCATAACATAGTATAATATAATAATATATAATAATATATTATAATGTTAATGGTTCAGGGATGGAGTGATAGAGGGATTGGTGACTATTTTCTTCCCGGAGACAACTATCCTAATTGGTTGAATTTCAAAGGTGAAGGATCCTCAGTATTATTTAGAGTGCCCCAAGTAATTGATAGAAGCTTAAAAGGAGTGATTATATGCATTGTCTACATATCTCCTCAAGATAGCATGACATCTGCATATCCTGTTAGTGTTGTGATGAAAGATTTCACAAAGGGCACCATTGAGTTTTACAAGCGAGATGCAGCAACAACTTCTAATGATGACGAGTGGTACAAAATAATCACTTATTTGGTGCCTGGTAATGAAGTGGAAGTTAAGGTAGATTTTGCATGTCAACTCAATGTGATGGAAACACTTATCTATTTGGTATATGGTGAAGATGTTGGCAAAGGAAAATGCATAGACTATTGAACATCTCCTAGAAGATAATTGAAAGTATGAATGATGTTCTGAAGGAAATCTTTTAATATTAGGGTTGTTGTAATTGATGATCCCCATGTTCTTACTTCTAACTATATTATATTGATGAGATTTTATGAGAAAGATTTGTCAGGGTAATTAGTGACACCAAAGTTGGTGCTAGCTATAGTATTCCCAAAAACATATATCATTCTCTACAAGAAAAAAATTTGAGATAGGAAAAACTAGGCTTGCTCCCCTTAAATTAATGCTTAATTAAAAAAATGGATGTGCATAAACTTGGAAACTTAATAAAACACTCAATTGAACTTTAAAATGTAATAAATTACTCACATTTACATGAAACACCAAAATAAGTATCTCAGTTCTGTTCTTCAATCTCATGGAATTATCATGGCCTTTCCTAAAGCATTATACCTTATGGCTGCCAATGTTGTTTTTAATTTGCAGCAAGATTTGAGGCATATTGGATGTAACAAACTACTAGTTAATGTTTCTTAATCCCTAGGATTTTGAGAATTTGTCTAGAATTACTATTTAAACCATATTTAACACACTTAAGTGGTTTTGTCATATACAAAAATGGTCTTTGGAGGCTTCACTACGTAGAGTGAACCAAATCAATAACAGCCTAATAATTTGAAATTTAATCATCAATAACCTAATATTATACATGTGCAAAGACAAAAGACATGAATATTAGGTGATCCATAAAACATACTCCACTTAGTAAGAAAAAAACTTTGATTGTTGTATTCTAGAGCCCTCCTGACATATATATTTTAATTATTTTTCTCTTGAACATCACATTCACCAAACAAAAATATGAAATTGCATTCATTTCATCATTTCATTTTATAATAAAAATCTATAATTAATGTCTCTGTAATTTACTATTTATGTCTTTCAGCTCAAAGAGGCAATGGGCATAGTGTACTAAATTGATGGATAAATTTAGTTATTTTAGCTATTTCACCAAACACCAAACTAATTTTGAGTTATTATAGCTATTTCAAAGAGTTCAATTCAATATTATGATACATCTCATACAATTTACTAAAAAGTCCTTATTTATCATAATTAATGATCACTATAGAAAGAATTTGAGACTGTTGCTGCCTTAAGTTAAGAGAAATTTCGAAGAAAGGCAGAAGGAGCCTGGTATTGACAATGACTATTCAAAAGCCCGTCGTAAAAGGGTTTGAGTAGAAGATTTTGTTTCTTTAAACAAAAGGCTAAATTGTACAAACATCCCCTGAGTTTTAGGTTAGGTGAACATAACACCCTTGAGTTTTAAAATTGTGTAAAGGAGACCCCTTGAGTTTCTAATTTTGAGCAATGAACAGCCTTATGTTGACTTTCCATCCAAATTCACCGTTAAGTGCCACCTCAGCACATTTTGAAAAGGCCAAAGTCTTATTTTGGTCTTCGCTCAAATTTTCGTTTTAGTCTCAAGTTTTCCAAAAGTTCCACTGTTTGTCCCTAGTCCGTTTCTATAGTCTTTTTCCGTTAAAAATAGAAAAAAATGATTTTCATCCCCAAAAATTTTAATTATTTGCATTAAAGTTCTTTTCCTTTTATAATAGAATCCAAACATAAGAAAAATAAATAAATAAGGGTTTGAGAGGATTTCACACTAAATTAAAAATTAGAACAAAAAAAACAAACCAAGAGAGTCGACCCTGCCTCCTCCTCTTCTTCATCAGAGTTCTTCTTCTCCTTCGGTCCTTCTTCTTCCCAAGCTTCACCGCCATGGCGGCCGCTGGTAACAACGCTGGCAAGAGTCATCGACGCTGCCTACTAGCAAGATGATGTGCAAGTTTCCTCAACCATTGACGAATTCTTCACAACCCAGAAGAATCCCTACTCGCTTCTCTCCAACGCCGCGATGATCTCCTTCAATTGCAACATTGAGAACGACCCACGACTAACGAGTTTCTGAGGATGTGAAGATTGTTTAAGAGATACTTGAAATTGCCATTAATTTGTTGCTGAATATTAGGGATGTATGTGCAGGCGACCAAAGCGGCGGCGCCGATGGTGATGAAGTTGAAACAGGGGACGCTGAGAGAAGAAGCTATGAGGATTGCTGAAATGCAAATTGCTCTTTGTTGAAGTTGAGATTTTGGGAGAAGAGTGAATTCGACGAAGATAGAAAGGTATTTCGGAGAAGAGCGATGGAGTGCGACGAGAAGGAAGGGTTGGAAGGATGATAAAACGGAGTCTCTGCGCTTTTTGGAAGGAGGCGTTGTTGTTCGATGACTATTGCTGGTGTTGTTGCCGGCGGCTCCCATGGCCGCGAAAAGCTTGGGAAGATGAAGTCCTTGGATCCCCTCAAGTGAGTTCCCACTTGAGCGTCCTCAAGTGTGAGACAAGAGGAGAGAGAAGATGATGAAAATGAAAAAATGAAACCCTGTGTTTCACTTAAATGATCCCCTTTTGTCTCACACTTGTTCTTTTTTTTTTTGTTTTAATTTTTTTATTTTGGTATGCAATCAACTCGAACCCTCATTTATTTATTTTTGTTATGTTTGATCCTATTATAAAAGGAAAAGATCTTCAATACAAAAAATTAAAACATTTAGTAGGAGATGAAAATCAATTTTTCTTTTTTAAACGGAAAAAATGGATGGAAACTGGCTAAGGACTAACGGTGAAACTTTTGAAAAATTTGAGGGACTAAAACGAAATTTTGAGCAAAATTGAGGGACCAAAATAAGACTTTGGCCTTTTCAAAATATGCTGAGGTGGCACTTAATGTTGGGGCTACAAGAGAAAATAAGAAAAAATAGACAAGAAATACAAATTTTAGTAAAGGCAAACTGCGTGGTATTAGGCCGATGCACGAATATCTCGCTTTCTTTAAGGTAATTCACGCCTTACATGAGTAGAAACTTTATCTATTATCCCGGTGTAGTGGTACACGGACACGTCACCTCTAGGATACAACGGTCAATACTCCCATTTTTGAGTCTACAACTTCTACACAAAGTAGACAAGACTCTACTCCCACACCTTTTCTCTACCCAAAAAAACACAAGTATTTTGCTCTCTCTTTCACACTTAGTATTGTTCATCTTCACAAAGGAAACAAAACGCAATCACATATATATATATATATATTACCATAAAAGACTCATCACCACAATAAAATCAATCGTGTCGTTGGAAGGTTAAAAGCAAGGTTATTAAAACCGGACCGGACATTGAACCGGCCGAAGGAG
>QANZ01004753.1:0-33450 GCA_003254925.1 Chamaecrista fasciculata
TATTTGTTAGAGATAATATTATTAGATAATGTTAGTTAATTTTTTGTTAGATAAAAAAACTAGATAATGTTGAAGAATAATGTATATATATATATATTGGTTTCCCAAGGTATCTCCCAGCTCGAAGGACTAAGGACTAATCCTCCGCGAATCTGAGCTCCATTTAAGGGTTTGTCATTGGCCAATTGGTTGCTGCATACACAAGGCAGGGATCGAACCATTGACACTTGCTTAAGCGACCTAATGAGTTAACCACTAGACCAACCAAGCTTGGTTAGAATAATATATATTTGTTAGAGATAATATTGTTAGATAATGTTAGTTAATTTTTTTGTTAGATAAGAAAATAGATAATATGGTTAGAAATTTAATTGTTGAATATTGATATTAATTTATTTGTTAGAGAAAATTTTAGATAACTTTAAAATAATGGATAAAACTTGTTTTTTAGATATAATATTTTAGACAATGTTAGAATATTATTATCATTATCATAAATATAATTCCATTTTGGATGATAATTGTATTTAAATTTTATTTATTAGAGAAAAATGACAACGACAGTCAGATGCTTGTAATATAGTTATGGAACAATCTCTACTGGTGTCAATGGGGTTGTATTTAAATGTGAACATAAAAGAGTGATGACGTTATCTAGTGACACTAGGTTGGACAGATTGAATGAATTGATTAGGCAGAAACTAAGACTTTCTCCCGTGGAAGAGATAAATTCCATCGTGTATAGAATGCCAATTAGTCAGGAAAGTGGACGATATGTCTTCTTGACTTTTAACTTAGTGGATGATGATTGCGTGGAGTCAATGATGGATTTACACTTGACATTAATGGGAAACTCAATGCTTGTGCTTGAGTTGTATGTAGAAGTTGTGAACTGTGTAATTGATCTGAATAATGAAATGGTCCCTGCCTTCGAAGAAGTCCCCGCATAGGACAGAAATTTTATTGTCCCTGCCTTCGAAGAAGTCCCCGCACAGAACATAAATTTTATTGACCGTACCTTCGAAGAAGTCCCCACACAGAATAGAAATTTGATTGTCCCTACAACTTAGAATTTTGCAACTTCAAGTGTGTATCGATTTGAGTTTAAGCCACCAGTCACCGGTCTATTTGACTAACCTGGAGGCATGAATAATATAGCTGGATGTAGTAGGGAGGCGGGTTCGTCACGCCGAAGAGTTGATGGCCATGACAATGTCAATACCGAGTACAGCTGTAGTGAACATGAATTGTCCTCTGAGGATAAGTCGTTCGGTAGTGCAACTCCTGAGGATTCTGGTGAGGAGATGGATGACATAGCTAATCATAGAAATAATGATGCCCAAGTGGATGCCATTCCTGCTCGAGAGCATCTCCCTCGGGGTTACAATTTTTTTAATCAGTATGTTGATGTACAAGGGGCATACCGAGATCCTAAGTATGTTGACGAAACCAATTATGATGCGGAGTTGCGTCTTGGGAAGATGTATCAAACTAAAGATGCTTTCAAGCTAGCTGCCAAATTATTTTCGATTAAGTTCCAGCAAGATTTCATTGTATACAAGTTGGGCGTCACGGCTGAAGAGTACAAATGCAGGCACTATTTGCAACCGCCGTAAAAATGCCCATGGAGGGTCAGGGCTGTTGTTAAGGACGACGACACACATTGGACGGTGACAAGGGTTGGAGGTGATCACAGTTGTTTGTGTCCTCCTAATGATGAGAATCAAGATCATCGAAAAATTGATTCAGACGTCATCCCATCTCGGATTGTAGGGCTGGTTAGTGACTAGCTAAAGACTACCGGAAAGCAGATTGTACACATGATGTGGAGTGAGTTTGGGTTCCAGGTCACCTATAAAAAGGCATGGGCGGCAAAGTATAAAGCACTAAAAATTGCCTTTGGTGATTGAGAGGAGTCGTATACCCGAGTTCCTCGGTTTCTTAGCGTTGTTGAAGCATTTATGCCTGACACATTCACTAACTTTAAGACGGTTCCCTTGGACGACACTTCCGCACAATTTCGTCGTGCATTCTGGGCTTTCAAACCGTGTATCGATGCATTTCCGCATCTGAAACCGATTGTGCAAGTGGACGGGACTTTCCTCACCAATAGATACAAGCACACTTTGATGATAGCCTGCTCTCAAGACGGTGACAGAAAGATTGTGCCTCTTGCATTTGCAATTGTCGCGAGCGAAACCTGCAGCGCATGGAAGTGGATCCTCCAAAGATTGCGCAAACATGTTGTACGCATGGATAGGGAAGGAGTTTGCCTTATTTCTGATAGGGCCAATGGAACCCTTGAAGCTGTGGCTGATCCACGATGTGGGTGGCAGCCGCCGTTAGGGTACCACGTCTTCTGCCTTAAACAAATTGCCAGTAATGTGATGACGCAGTACAGCCAAAAGTCGCTGAAGATAGCGGTCCAAAACATAGGTATGTTATGTTATATATCGCTAAGTCTTGCTCTACTGAATCTGTATACATTGTCAATCACTAATAATACAAATACAGGTTACCAATTGCGGCGGGATAAGGCAGATTCTCTGTTGGGAGAGTTGGAGTTGATCAACCCTGATTGATACACGTACTTGCCTTCGAGGGAGCAATGGATGCAATCGTACGACGAGGGTCGTCGCTTCCACCACATGACGACAAACCTGGTTAAGTGTATCAATGGCGTGTTCAAAGGATTCCGGAAGTTACCTATAATGGGTGTCGTCCAAGGCTCATATTACCGGTTGAACAGGTTCTTCCAGGAACGTCGCGAGACATATGTAGCTCAGCTACAGACCGGCAAGGTCCACTTTGAGACCGTAAGGGTTGCAATGGACAAGAACATAGATCGATCATCCTCACTGCGTGTCACACAGTTCGATGCAGAGACCCTTTTATTTGAGGTCCTTGATTCCCATCGTTAGCGCCACGATTCAGAACCCAACCACCCGCCCAAGATCAGTATGTGTAGTTAGGCTATCCACGCCCACCTTTGGGACACCGGTATGTGTGTTTCCATGTATATTTGTGTTTTCCCTTCTATTGACATTATAGTTTTTACTATATTATACTAATGGTTTTCATTACGTAGGTGGGCCCTTGTTGAAGACCACTACATGCCTCGTGAAAATCCGTACAGTGGTACCGCCAATGGATTGATCACCGTCGCGGTTGTGAAGTATGTATGATAATTATTACTATATTGTATAATTTTAATTTTTATTTTATTATGCCTAACGATGCCTTTTTCCAGTTCGTGTGGACCCCATATGACGATGCCGCCGTGGCAGCCCTCATTCCGGAATAATGTCTGCTGAACCACGTGTGGCGGTCCTCATGTCCCATCATATGTATGCATGTAGTCGAGTGGCACCACCCTGATCGAGTGCTTAGACAGTTTGGGATGGACCAGTACATTCCTCACAATGCAGCCAACTTGGACGATTTGGGCTTCCATGGGAGAGATCTTAGAGGCCAAACAAACGTTGACTGGCTAGATAGGCCTCGTGAATTTGTACAAATTTGGCAACAGTGGCCCACGAGAGTCTACAGTTCCGATGAGTCGTATAGGCGATTGGTAAGGCTTTCTGAGTACGGCGAGTGGTACATGAGTATCACATGGCGTTGGCTGGACCCCATTGGTGGATCGATGATGTATGCGGTGTGTAAATCATATTCAATTTCCCGTGTTCATGTATTTAATATTTTTGTCGTATAATCACTTATGTTTACAATTTCATGCAGGTTGAGGCATTGGACCGGATGGAAAAACATGTTGAAAATCCACCGGCCACTATTCCTGAGTTATGCGACATAATGAGGCGTATTTCTGTTAATGTGAGGAAGGCATTAGGTGAGGGATAGGAGGTACAAGAGAACATGCTGACACGCAATCATCGGGCACCTGCCAGGCCAGACGTCTTGGAGCCAGAAATTGCTCCGACACAGTCCCCCCTAGAAACAAGAGGTGGCGGCAAGGGTATATGTCGTCTAGAGAACCACATCAGATCATTTACGATCATCTGTCGCTGCCCCCGGCATATGAGGAGCCACCGACACATACATACCATGTGTCGTCCCCTGCTTACCAAGAGCCGCCTTATCAGCAGTCGCCTAGGGATTCACCCCATTTTCTGGTTTGGCGGGATACTTCGGTGGTAGTACTTCGGCACCTCCGGCCTCGTTCAACCTCGGTGGTACTTCGGCCTCGTTAGACATCCCGGAGTCTTCGTCCCGCCGTTCATAGACTTTTGATTTCCCGGGCTTGTCACTTGGGGTATCTCTTCCCCAGCAGCAAGTTCAGGAGGTACCTTATCAGCAGCTGCCTAGGGATTCATTCGACGATTTTTCTGGTTCGGGATACTTCAATGGTGGTTCTTCGGCACGTCCGGCCTCGTTAGACATCCCGGAGTCGTCGTCCCACCGTTCACAGCAACTTCATGAGCTACCTTTCCTGGAATTGTTGACGGTTCGTGACTATCCAGTGCAGCACGACATGCCTCTCCTGTATATCTCTCACAACATGACATGCCTCCTCCTGTTTCACAAACATTTTCACAGGTCGACATGCATCCACCACAAACATTGTCTTCTACACAGGATGCATTGGAATCATTTCTCTCACCGCCCTATCTACGTGATCGAGACATGCTCCACCATCCAGATAGATATACCCTAGGATGAGGCGGATGACTTGTATAATTAATTTTGTTACTTGATATAATTAATTTTTTAGTTGTATGATTAAATTAGTTATTCAAAAATTAATAAAAAAATATTTACACAAAACCCTAAACCTTAGCCCCCAATAATAAAACCCTAATCCCTAATACCAAAACCCTAAACATACTAAACCCCAAATCCTAACCCCCAACAGCCTAAAACCCTCGGCAATTTAACCCCAAACCCCCCCTCAAATCGCAGCACATGCTGCGATTTGAGAAATATGAAATCGCAGCATGTGTTGCGATCTCATTAAGAGTAAAATCGCAGCACATGCTGCGATTTTTTTAAAAAAAATTGAAAATAAATGGGATCCACGTGGCACCCATCTCCGGAATAATTTTTTTTTAGGTGATTAAAAACTTTTTTTTTTGTATTATATAAATAAAAAAACCTAATTTATTGATACACATTATATGTTGTCTCATTAAAAACCTTATCAAGAAAATCTAATGGAACAAAACCATGGTAAAGGAATAAAGAAGTATAATGCTTATCATCCTATTTCATATTAGGGTTATCGGCCAAAAAATCTCTCTCTCATGAGAGTCGAGTTCTCTCTCAAACCCCTCCTCGTGTGGGATCACCTCTCTCTTTCATGAGAGATATCACCCTATTTCATATTAGGGTTATCGGCGACGTTCTTTTCTGTATGTCTTCTGCAGCAATGGTTTTCAAGTTTAGGTGGTTTTCGGCGGTTTTCCTTCCCAGATATCTGTGCTCTTTGCTCGTGTCCGTGTGTTTTCTGCGACAGATTTTGTGGCGGAGGCGTTATGGATCTGGTCTGGTCTATTGTTTTGTGTTTTCAATTCTTTAGATGGTTGTAGCTTTAGTTGGATCCCTAGATCCGCTAACTTGGCAGCTGTTTGTCTTGCCAATTTGTCTGACACGAAGATGGGTCCTCTTGAATGGGTTGCAAACCCCCCACCTTCGTCAGTCGATGTTCTTTCTAGTTTTCTTGTTGATGCTAGGGAAGGATTTGATTATTTTGCTGTGTTTTTGTTTGTATTGTGCTTGGCTTTGCCTGGCTTTTGAATGAATTATGTTTCAGGTCAAAAAAAAAAAAGTATAATGCTTATCTCTTTCTCGTTATTATATCACTGAAGATCTTCAATCGACGCAATCCAATTCGATAAACTAACTTTTCAAATGTTGCAGTTGACAATGCCTTAGTGAATAAATATGCTAAATTATCACTTGAAAAAAATTGTTGAACATTAATCTCACCATCCTTTTGAAGATCATGAGTAAAGTAGAACTTTGGCGAAATATGTTTAGTCATATCTCCTTTGACATATTCCTCTTTTAGTTGAGAAATACAAGCTACATTGTCTTCATATAATACTGTTGGATTCTTAATTTATTATCATTAGATGATAGGCTACATGATTGATGGATATGTTGAGTCGCAGATCTCAACCATATACATTCACAACTTGCTTCATGAATTTCAAGTAACTTCCCATTATGTGATGAGGTAGCTGCTAAAGTTTATTTTGTTGAACGGCAAAATATATATGTATCACCTATTATAAACAAATAACTTGTTTGGGAAACAAATAAAATATTTAGGATCAATTTAAAATATACTTCATACATTTGGAAGTTGGGACCAATATGAGATTATGAGGTTTTGACCAGTAAAATTACTATAAAACTTCTTTAATATCTTGGACTAAAATAAAAGGTCAAATGTTCAAATTGGTCCTAAATGTTGTCGTTTAGTTTTATTTTGGTCCCAAATACTGAATATGATCATATCTCTCTCATTTCAAATTCGAATGTGAGAAGTCCAAAGTTATGTGCTACTTTTGAAGAGTACTTTCTCTATTTAGTTGGAATCGTCAACAAATGAGATCAAATTGGATCTTGAAAGTGGATCGCTCGTTCCACTGTCAAACAAGCAAAATATCTTTCTCGTTTCAAGTATGAATATGACTAATTCAAAGCTATGAGTTACTCTTAACGGTTTTTTTTCTACTTAGTTATGAACATCATAAATGAGATTAAATTGAATTCAAAAGTGAATTTAGAAAAAAAAAAAAAATAGTACAAAATTATGAAAAAATGGTCTTAAACCCACATTCAAGTATGATTTCATCTATTGGGCAAAAAAAAGTATGATTTCATCTCATTTTCTGGTCGTCCCAACTGAGCAAAAAAAGATTCATTAATAGTAACTCAGTTCCGAACTCGTCACATTTAGACTTCAAACGAGAGAGATATGACCAATTTCTCTTGTTTAACTGTGAAACGAATGGTCCACTTACAAAACTTGATTTGACCATATTTGTTGACGGCTCCAACTGAATAGAGAAAATACTCGTAAGGAGAAATACGTAACTATAAACTCGTCACATTTGAACTTGAAATCTAGAAAAATATGACCATATTCAGTAGTTTAAGATCTAAATAAAACTAAACGACAACATTTTGAATACTTTGAAATATTGAAGAAGAAAAGAAACTTAAAGGCATAACCAATTTAAAAATTTGTCCAAAATAAGATCAGGGTATAGATATAAGATAATAAGACCAATTTAAGTATTCCATTTTATTTTATTAACTTAGGCCTAGTTCGTTTGCGCTCTGATTATAATCTCCTCTAATTATAATCGTAATAAGCGTGTTCGTTTGCGATTTTTTTCTAATCAAATTATAATCATGATTTTTTTATAATCATACACACTCAATTACACTTATACCCCTATATATATACACATATAATTACCTATACTCTACTACATTCACTCACCAATCACAAAGGGTAAAATGGTTATTTACCTTAATATTGGGCCATGTTGTAATTACTTATTATTGTGTTGGACTAAACTGTTATTTTGTCCAAATAGTTTAGGGTTCAAATTGATATTTTAGCATTTTTCTCTCTCTCTCTTCTCTTTCATCTCTCTCGGTCCACACTCTCTCTCTCTCTCTCTCTCTCTCTCTCTCTCTCTCTCTCTCTCTTGTCGTCTCCATGGAGAATTTTGGGCGTCAAATTTTGTCTAACCAACATTTACTTACACCCACTTTCAAATCCCACCATTTTTCATGCCCAGTTTTTCCTTCCACCAAAACGCAACCTTTCTCTTCTTCAAACTTCACACAAACATTGATGCGTCTTTAACTGCAATTACTATTTCCTCCGTTTTATTTAGTGGGTATCTCTTGATTCTTTGGGATCAATAGCTATTCATCTGGGTGTATCGATTTTGAGCTCGTCTTGTGAAAAAATAAAAGAATCGAGAGTGAGATGGAGGAGAGTGAGAACTGAGAGTGAGAGAGAGAGAGAGAGAGAGAGAGATGGAGGAGGGTGAGAACCGAGAGGGAGAGAGGATGAATAGGAAAATTATGTCAAAATGAAACTTATTTTCAGGTCAGTGTCTTTTTTTATTTTCTCTTTCATCTTCTGCAAAACGGTGGACCATTTTATTCGGTGGTCCACCACTCCACCGAATGTCGGGGTAAAATGCTACATTTTAGTCCTTTCGGTCCACCATTTCGTAGACAAAAATTAGTTCGGTCGACTAAACAAAATAATCACCTCCAAAGTTGCACAAGATTATAATCATATTTTAACGCTTTCCAAGACAAACAATGACATAATTTGATTTTTCTATAAGCAACAATCACATCCAAACACACATTGATTATAATCAAATCACATCTTACTTTTTCCAAATTTTTCTTCCATTTCTACCCATATACAATTTATCAATTTCCTTACCCTTCTATCTACCAGCCACAATCATTACATACCCATTTCAATAATTTCACACCAAATAATCAACTTTTATCCAAACACCAATACACAAATAATCAATTTTGATTATAATCATACTCTGATTATAATCAGAGCAAATTTAAACGCCCCTCTTAAAATAAATGTAAACGACCATGCCGCTTGAAAGAGTAAACGACCATGAGTAATCTTGCGAGTTGAAAGTTGGGGTGTTCTATGGGTTGGGCCAAGTTGCTCGGCAAAACTAACTCAACCCATTAGTATGGATTGAGTTGGCAAGTTGGTTTAAGTTCAAAAATTTGAGCCCGTTATAGTTTGGATTATGCAGCGAGTTTCAAGATTTTGCGCCCGTTCAACTCAACCCGTCGACTCGCAAAAATAGAAAAAATTTTAGTTAAAATTATATTTTAGTCTCTCAAATAATATTATTGTTACAATTTGGTCCATTAATAAATTTTTATTATCAATTTAATCCATCAAAAACTATGAAGCATGAACATTTCATTTTGGCTGCATGTTGCCGTGTCTGACACCCACACGACACATATTCATAACTTTCAAATCACATCCAAACACACCTTGATTATAATCAAATCACATCTTACTTTTTCCTACTTTTTCCAACTTTTTCTTCCATTTCTACCCCTATACAATTTATCAATTTCCTTACCCTTCTATCTACCAATCACAATCATTACATACCCATTTCAATAATTTCACACCAAAATAATCAACTTTCATCAAAACACCAATACACAAATAATCAATTTTGATTATAACAGAGCAGATTTAAACGCCCCTCTTAAAATAAATGTAAACGACCATGCCGCTTAAAAGAGTAAATGACCATGCCGCTTGAAAGAGTAATCTTGCGAGTTGCAAGTTGGGGTGTTCTATGGGTTGGGCCAAGTTGCTCGCCAAAACTAACTCAACCCATTAGTTTGTATTGAATTGGCAAGTTGGTTTAGGTTCAAAAATTTGAGCTCGCTATAGTTTGGGTTATGCAGCGAGTTTCAAGATTTTGCGCCCGTTCAACTCAACCCGTCGACTCGCAAAAATAGAAAAAATTTTATTTTTTTATTTAGTTAAAATTATATTTTAGTCTCTCAAATAATATTATTGTTACAATTTGGTCCATTAATAAATTTTTATTATCAATTTAATCCATCAAAAACTATGAAGCATGAACATTTCATTTTGGCTGCATGTTGCCGTGTCCGACACCCACACGACACATATTCATAACTTTCAAAATATAAAATTAATTTTTTGTAACTTTATCAGGACAAACAATAGAAAATAATATTACATATGACATATATTATGAATAGATATTGTAATTTTTAAAATTTTCATCAAAATTTATAAATTTTTACTTATTTATATATATAAATATATATCATGTTGTGTCGTGTAATTTTAAGAATCTGACGTGTCAATGTCTGTATCGTGTCTCGTATTCGTGTCAATGTCCATGCTTCATAACTCAAAAATAAATTGTGAATGACCAAATTAAAAAAAAATTAAGAGAGATCAAATTAAAAAAAAGACAACTATATAAAAAATAGAAAAAATAATATAGATCAATTCATCGACTCAACTCAAACCAATCCGCTAGTCTTGGTAGTTTGGGTTGATTTGAGTTAAGCCAATTATTTTTAGACAAAATCTTATTTTGATTCCTCAGTTATGCTCAATGTTCCAAATTAGTCCCTTAGTTATTTTTCGTTTCATATCGGTCCCTCAGTTTTCCAAAACTTGGCACAGTTGGTCCCTCAAACGTTTTCTATCCAATTTTCTGTTAAAAAAAGGAAAAATAAATTTTCATCTCCCAAAAGTTTTATTTTCTTATATTAAGGTCTTTTTTTTATAATAGAATCAAAACGTAAGAAAAAGAAATGAATTAAGAATTTAACTGAATTTACCCAAAAGTACAACTTTTTCTCTCTCTCTCTCTCTTTTTCTCTCTTTGAATTTACCCAAAAGTTTCATCGACTAATTGTGCTAAGTTTTAGAAAATTGAAGACCAATATAAAATATAAAATAATTGAGCTATATACTAATATACGAAGGCGACTACGCTGATTTTGGATTTGTTGCTGCCGAGAGAGAGAGAGAGAGAGAAAGAAATAGAGAATAGCGAAGGAAGAGAAACGATGGCGACGGCGGATTCTTCGAAGACAAATTCCGGCGACGAGGTTTCCACTGAAACACCTGTTGATGCTACTTCTGATGCTTCTAATTCCATTCTCAATTCTTCCAACAACGTTCAACTTCCTCCTTTTCCTTCTATCTGCCTTCTCCGCCTTGCCACCGACTCTCTCTCTGGCGCCTTAATGGGCTCTGTCTTCGGCTATGGTTCTTTCTCTCTCTCATTCCTGCCTGCATTAATTGCTTATAATTAATTGCTTTATTTTCAGTATTATTCTGTTCTAATTGTTTAGTATAATAAGATGATCATGCTTAGATTAACCTAACATAGAAGAACATAGTGCCGATCCGCTGGTGTTTAAGGCTATATATATATATATATATATATAAGCAATCAATTTTGTTATTGAGAATTCTGATCTTGTTACGCTTAGAATCAAGCAGTTTTCTAACCACTTAGGACTAGGCCAATAACTATGACTTGGCCCCATACCTCAGCCTCGGCCATGGGACAATTGATGTCACATCTTAGCTAACAATCTCTTGCTGGGAATAGAACCCTGACCTTAGCTCTGATACCAATTGTTAGGATCAGACGCTTACCACTAGGCCAGAAGCTATAGCAGTTAACAAGGGCGTAACTCTATTTCCTTAGCTCACAGTAGAGTAGACGCTTAAGCGCTATAGTTCGACTATGACGTGGCCTCATACCTTAGCTAACAGTTACTTTATTTTGAGGAGTGTGGTCATAAACAAAATGTCAATTGACTGGTGTAAACATGCACAATCAATTTTGTTATTGAGGATTGCGGTGACTTCTTTTGTTGTAGAAAAATAGAAAATGTTACCGCGTTGCACTGTCAGCTGATGGATAGTTTAGAACTGCTGGTTTTCTTTGTATTTTCTTGTTGTTCTTTTATGGTTCTGTGAATAGTGTTGTTCTCATAGGAATTTTCTTGGACTCGAATAACAGTTGGTCTTGTTTTAGGAATGGTATAAGTATTCTGGTCTGCAAATATTTGTGGTGCCTTTGGTAAATGTATTTGGGAACAAGGGAACAAGTTCAATTCATTTTTCAAGGTCATGCTCTCTTGATTTGTTGTAATTTAATTAATCTTTTGTCTCTCTATTGAGGTGTTGTAGTTTGGATTTTGGAGTTTCACTAGCTGGATAAATTAAGGGCTTCCGTAGGCATCCTAGTTGTAATTTTGATGCTGTGGAGAGTAAATATGGACTATTTTCTCTTGAACTTAGTTCATCTGGATAACAAACTTGCAGTTGTTCCAAAATTCTGACTAATGTTGATTTGGATAGGATGAACTACTTAATGGAAGTTGTCAATAACTTGTTTGTACTTTGTAGTGTGAGTATTTTTTACAAGTTGTATTTTTTTGTAATATACAGCAATAGTTCATGACTTGTAATTATGGAATTTAATTGCTTCTGAATACTGACTACATTGTGATGTATTCATGATACAAAATTACTGGCAGAAGAAAATTTTGAATAGATCTGTCTGACCTTTTGGAGTTTAATAGTCAGTCAACTACAAAGGGTTTAAGAGGTTCTTTACTCAGGATGCTTTCCTTGGGCCTGTTTCAGGTGGTGGATTATTCAGGAAGAAAGGGTTTAAGGGGTCCTTTGTTGACGCACAATCTTCTGCAAAGGTACATAATAGACCTTAGTACTTTTTTTTCATTTGCTTGAACTTTTTGTGCTCAATTCATATTTGGATATCCTGTTTATTATTCTTTTAATATTTCAAATTTTTTCTTCTTTATGTATTAGTCATTTGCAGTTTTTGCTGGGGTTCACGGTTTTGTTGTTTGCCTCTTGAAAAGACTCCGAGGAAAGGATGATGGTATAAAAGTCTTAACCAGAGAAGTGTTATACAATTTTTCATAAATAACCTTTTCTTTTATATTTGGTTACCCTTTTTTTTTTCGCAGCCATTAATTCTGGGGTTGCTGGATGTTGTACTGGTCTTGCTCTAAGTTTTCCAGGTATCAATTTGTTGATTTATATTTTGAATGATTAAACATGTTCCACATGTTTTCATAGCCCTCCTCAATTTTCATTTCACATATGCATATATGTAGTCAATTCTTATATTTGTCAAGATACATGATCTCAATTTGTGATGTTCTGAGACAACTTCCCTTAGTTTTACCCCTGATTGGGAAGTGGGGAATTTCTGAGGTATGAATATTATTTGAGTAAACTGACATTCTTATGTGACTATTTCTAAATTATATGGGTGTTATCATTTAAGTCCCTGGTTTTTGAAATGTTTAGTTTAGTCCCAGAAAATTCATGACTCATTATAAATTAGTCTCTATGAAGTATGAACACTCAAATAAACAGTGCACAACTTAGTCTCCGAAAGGACTAGATTGCAATGAGTCACAAGTTTTTGAAGACTAAATCAAACATTTCAAAAACTCAAGAACTAAAATAACAATGCCCATATAATCCAAGGACTATATTGATAGTTTACTCAATATTGCTTCATTGGTTGGTTCATGAAATGGAAAGTATGTTGACTCAGATTACCTTTTGATAGTTGATACTTCATTACTTCTAAAACTAAACATGATGCATAGTTAAAAATACATATGCGAATTTCTTTCCTTTTGTCATTTTTGCTATTATGACTTATACTTTAGGGATGTTCCAGGTCCACCACAAGCTCTTTTGCAGAGCTGCCTCACTTTGGGGGCATTTTCGTTTTTCATGGAAGGCTTAAACAAGCAGCAGCCAGCACTTGCTCAATCCTTCTATAGTAAAACAAGTGTGCACTACACAACACGTCTTCCTGCACTTGCACTTTCCCTTCAACTCCCTCTTCCTAATGAAATGAAAGGAGCTTTTTCTGATTTCCACCAGTCTCTGAAACAACGAAGTAAGGCCACTTTCCTCATATCTCATTAAGAAATCATGGCAATAAGACTTTGGTCGTAGTAGAGCATCATGTAAATGAGATACGCACCCTCCTTTTGATTTTTTTTTTTTTTTAATTTTTGTGTTAACTTTATTGAAACCTTGTCAACAATTTTGTGAGAACTTAGGTGTGGGTTTACAGTTGTCAACTAGAGATGGGATCTTATGATTCATGATGATAATCAATGATAATGATTCTAGTTAAGGGCGTAATCGCGTGAATTGTTTGTCATTTAATTCCGCACAATTATGCTATTCAACTATTGCTTTCACTCTGGGTATTTCATGAATTTAAATCTTCTGAAGTGTGATAATTGGTGCTATTTGTGAGTTTGTGCAATTTAGAGAGATATAAGAAGAAATAGAAAGAGTGGCCCAGAATAATAAAAACTATGGGGTGCACATTTTCTTTTTCTACATTTTTCTTCTATTTCTAAACTCTACAAAATGTACTAATCATTACACTTCAGAAGATCTAAATCTGAATTTCACTAGCTCAAGCAATTGCTTGACTTCTGGAAGATGTATTAATGAGATGACTTAAGACAATTTAGTTCGATTCCTTAGAATTGAAAAAGAAGGGTAAATTATATTTTAATCCTTCCAGCTTGATTCAAAATTACTCTACTGTTGCCGTCTAAAGTGTTCAGTTTTCAACTATTTTGCTGGTTTTGACTTTACAAATTGTGATTTTTTTTGTCAGTTTTAACAAAAACACTAGAGAATATCAATATTGCATGTATAATTTTTATCTATACCAAAAATTGTAGGCTAATGCTGACATTAATGCGACATTTGAAAAATGGAACTAGCAGTTGAGTTTCATTTTCAATAGTAAATTTAGTACGCAATGAATTGAGATATAAATGACGCAAATATTTAAGGACAAATCAATTAATCGCCATAGTATTTACATAATTATTGTATTTTAGAATTAATATATATATATATATGTATATATATATATAAAAGGATAAAGCAACTAAGTAATAATACAAAAAAAAAAAATTGATCGACGTGGAAATACCAGAGTATTATGCCAAAGTTTTAAGTTTATGAAGAACGGAGATACCTACTTTCATTTCTTTGAGCAATCCTTTTGTATTTTTTTTTTTTNATCAAAATAAAATATTTTGTTAATATTTAGGACCAAAATGAATATTACGGCATACATTTAGGATCAAAATAAAATGACCTTTCAACCTATGTTAATTTATGAGAATTAACTACTGTGAACCTTTATGCTTTTTCTAAGAAAAACGTATAAGAGTGATTAATCGATTAGAATAGTTATTTTTCAAAATGTGTATATTGTAAATATTGATGGTAGAAAATAGAAAAACGTGGCCTTATTCTTGTATCATGTGGTGGTTGTAGAAAATTAATATACCTTCCAACCTAATGAATCAAACTTTACTTTTCTCAAACATAATTTAAAGGAGTAAACTTAAGTCCTTTAAGATTATTAAGTGGACAATTCAGTCATTAAAATATTAAAATATTATATTATTTAATCTATAAAAAGAATTAATAAATTTATTGTTTTAATTTTTCAAGAACTAAAATATAAATTATAATATTTAAGAGATTGAGTTATCAGCTCATTAATCTTTTAGGGATCGAATTATTAATTTACTCGGAGCAAGTTTTGTGATTCAAATGCAGAGCCGAGTATTCAGATTTCCCATTTGATTTGTTGATTGACTCTAGCCTAGGAAGCAAGGACACTGATACGAACACAACACGAACACGGATACCGTAACACATTAAATTCTTAAAATTATATGACACTGCATATATTTATATATATATATATAAATAATTCAAAATTCATAAAATTTGATGAGAACTTTCAAAACTACAATATTCATTCATAATATATGTCGTATGTGTCATTATATTCTATTGTTTATCATGTTAAAGTCAAAAAAATTGATTTTATATTTTGAAACTTATAAATATATGTCATACGGGTGGACAAAGACACATGTGCACGTGTTCAATATGAAGTGTCTATACTTGGTAGACTCTAGATGGCCAAACATTTATTATACAAATTTGAATTTTCTGTAATATCTTTACAGCCTTTCAACGGTAGAAAAAAATGATCCTTTTATAAAATTATGACAAACAAATTGATATAAAATTATCCTAAAAAACAAACAAATAAATATGACACTCTTGGCCATTTGACTATATTTCAGAGAATATTTTACAACGTTTACGTTCCTTTTATAAACATAAAGAAAACAATGTTTTCCAAAGGAATGTAAGTCATATTATTCACATAATTAAAAAATAAAAACTGAAAATCAATTGCCCCCTGGTGAACTTTTATAAATACACACACACTGATTAATTATCTTTCCTCCAAAAAGCTACTTTTTCTTCTATACTCGATTACCAAACATTACTTTGTAAAATAACTTTTAAAAGCATCTTTTGCTAAATCACTTTGAATGAACAAAAATACCAAGCAATGAAACAAACTACAAAGAAACCCTGAAAACCGAAACAAAAACTCAAATGAATTCATGAATCAAGCACAAGAAACCAGAGAGCAATTAAAATTGATTTTATTGGCCAGACAAATCCTGATATACCTAGAGATAGACACACAGGAATTCAGTATAAAATCCAAAGTCATATTTTGTCTCTAGAAGGATGATATCCCATGAAAGCAACAATCAAACAGCCAAACAACATAAAAGTCTATAAGAAGTTTCAATTTTTTATCAAACTTGGCCACTTATAGAAATTGATCTACTTTGGTATATATAGCCAATAACAAGCATAAAATTTGCACTAAGCAAGCAATTGATAAAACCAAAAATGAGAGGAAGAGATACACTAAATAAGTATAAATAGAGTCATCATATCATAATTGACTGTAAAAAGTAAAACTAAAATGTAAAATTTGTATAACAAACTGTCTAAACAAGAATTAATATAAAATCTGTTCAGAAACTCAATTATTTGATGGGTATCCTAGACAGGAATCCCTCATGTTTTTTCACTCACACTTGATAAATCAAACCGAACCCCACTTACAATTTGATCAGAAACATATTTCAGAAGAAGGTGGTGACAAGAACAACACCTTTGCCTGGCATTACAGTGGCAAAAGAAAGAAGAAATTTAAAAATTAATACTCTATCATTAAACATACTAACGCTGGTGCGCCTCACCGGAGATGCACTATTACACTATCGGAACCAATCTTCCTGAGTATATCCCGCAATCTGATTTTACACCTCAATCAAATTCCAAAGGAACCTAAGTCTTGAAAAATTAATAAGAGGACCAAAAAAAAATCCCAAACCTTACATAAAATCCCCTGTAAACTGCTTTCTCTATGAACGTGTATACTCCAAACAAAAGAACACCGTTAGCTATATATGATAATATCCATATAAGCTGAAATCTCTTAAATGATGGAGATGTATGAATTCACAACACCTCTTTTTCCCTCACCAGTTTCCCTTGATCTAGTGTTACCATGACATGCTCAATTAACATATCTCCTCTAGGACGCGATTCCTTCCTGAAGCACGTAGAAATACAAGAAGGGAAAATCAATAAGTCTAATCAAATGAAATGAACATCTCAAAAATTTTTTACATATGAATGTAAATGCCTAATGTCAAACAATTCACAATGGTTTAACAGGCGAAGGATAAGGACAGCAAAGTCATTCTCAATATTCGATCCAAGCTATGCAAATGGCCTTCTTAATTTGTCAACTTACAGAAATTAGTAGAATGACCAAATTGGATCACAAATACTAATATACAGTATATATACGAGTATTAGATGACAAAGTCTAAATGTTTTATGCATGCAATATCAGTTATACACTTTTGCCAGTATAGTCTCATTTAGGTTCATCTTAAACATCTTTCAAGCAGAATATTAATGTAAATTTCTTTTGAATTTTTTCAGGAAATGTTAAATTGCAATAGAACTAGAGCATTGTAAAATCCCTGTAACCTAAAGTACTTGGTAGTAAAATTAAAAGAAAACACTAATTAAGCTGCTGTTGTGTCTTTGACAATTCATCACACTTGCAATTTGGCTGATCCCTACTTAAAAGATTATTATAACATACAGTGAGTAAATACACATAGTTTCTTTATATATGACTTAATCTCACATCTAGATATCAATAAGAGAACTATAAACAATAATAGGGATTTCTTAAGAAGACAAGGTTACTTGTTGCAGCCAAAGGTCTTACCTCTATTAGGTTGTCTGCTTGTAACATTGTAGTTCCCAATATAACCCTCTGAACTCTTTACCGGGTCCTCTGAGGCTATTCCACCCAGTCCATAGCCAAATGAACCAGAGCCATCTAGGTCAGAAGCGGCAGGTCGCCAAGTTGAGTCACTATAAACCGAACCATTGTGGTACAAGTCCCCATAGGATCCTTCGTAACCACCAGTTGATGCAGGAAATGTTGAGGATGAATTTACACCTATACTACCATTTCTTGCATACCCTCCACCTCCTAACCCGAAGCTGCTATCCCCACCTTCATAAACCCCAGTGGTATAGCCAGAAGCAGCCACTCCACCCTGACCTGGAATGGATTGACCCCAATTTGTGCCTCCATTTTTAACCGAAACACCAAAAGTCCCACTTCCAGATCCCAAGTAAGCACCGGTGTTGACTGGGTTATTGGCATTGTTTAGGCTTCCATTTCCCCAGAGATTTCGAGAAGTTGAGTTCATCAGAGAATCACTTCTCCCATTACCCCCAGTATAGCCTATAGGTGTGGTATATCTACTTGAGTTTCCATTGTAGAATGGACTAATCATGCGGCCATATCCTAGATTGTTCCCGTAATTGGAAGTTCCACCATAGCCTGGGCTCAATCCTGTATCCAGATTCAGTCCCATTCCATAACCACTAGTGCCAAATGGGGAAAATCCACTTCTACCACTAGTAAGAGGACTAAACCTACCATCCATCCTCACTCCATAGCCCCCGATCGGACTCATGTTATAACTCTGAGCATAACTGTTTAGGTAGCTACTGGCCCTATTAAAACCATAATTATGTCCTAACAACGGGCTCCTGCTCGGTCCAGGGGAAAGCTCTTTTGGAACTGCCCTCTTGACCTCAACCATCTTTCCATTGAGTTCATGAAATGTCTTATAAAGAACTCTGTCCACAGCTTCTTCTGAATCATAGGTGATGAAGCCAAATCCTCTTGGCCTCTGGGTATTGTGATCATACATTACCACAACATCAGTAATCGTACCAAACTGATCAAAATACTTCTTGAATTCACTTTCAGTAATACTTGATGGTAAGCCTCCAACAAAAATCTTTTTTGTTCGCCCAGGACCAGGAGAGCCCTGGACACTACCAGAATTTCTATTTATAGCGTGCTGATCATCCCTGGGAACAGCTTTCTTTGCTTCAACCTGAAAATCGAGAACCCAGCACATAAATCAAAATTTGCAACTAGCTAGTCAATTTCATTTTCTTTCTATGGATTAAAATAAACTCTTGTCCAATGTACATGCAAAATAATTCAAATCTGCCATCAATGTTGCAAGTCTTTAGCACAGAAAAGCTAGAAAGTAAATACAATTTCTATCATCAATAGATTAGTCTAAAAAACACAAAAGAACACAAAAAAAAGTTTAGCTAGTCCCATTACAACAACTCTTAACTACAATGGATTAACTCACTGTGCGGCCATCAATTATGTGCTTATCCATAATGACTCTTTCTGCAACAGCAGGATCAGCAAACACAACGAAACCGAAACCACGAGCACGACCAGTTGTGCGATCTCTCATGATCACAGCCTCTATCACCTCTCCATATTTCCCAAAATAATCTTTAAGACGTTCTTCATCAGTATCCCAAGAAATTCCTCCAATGAAGAGCTTACCAAGATCTGATTCCATCTGTGCTCCTGCCAGCCATGATCATTCAACTATCAATCGCTGATTTCAATTATAAGATTGCACAAAATTCAAACACAACGCTCATGTTGGGTCAAAATTCTCATGGCACACCAAAAAGACAACCACAATTCAATAAGTATATCTAAATTGTTCAATGATGGCCACAATTCCAGAGTCAGAACCAATCTAAATAGGTAGTTTTGCGGATGATAGATAATTGGGCTAAAAAAAAAACAAATTAATATTCTCCAGTAAGAGCAGCAAACAAACCAAAGCGATCAAAAAATGCAGGCGATGAATGAAAATCTGCGAAGAAGGCACACACACCTTAACTTGAAAAATCCAGACAGAACCCAGTTGACGCTTCGATCAGATGCGAAGTGGGTTTTGTCAAAGTCGATCTAAGAGCATCGGATCTTCCGTGCATCAAATTCAATGAATCAATCAATCAAAAGAAGAACCAGATTATCTGGAATCAAAAGAACGATGAATTTTCCATGGATCAGAGACGAAACTGAAAGGGCTCAAGAGATCGAAGGAAAATGAAGAAAACCCAGAGATTAATTTACCATTCAAGGATGATTGATGATGATGATGAAGCAGATTGAGAGAAAAAAAAATTAAAAATAAAAATTATATATGTATATATATATATAGAAATGATTTCAATGTGAAGAAAAACCGAAAGGGAAAACAGAGGATGTGCACATCCTCTTCTCGAGAGCCTCTCTCTTGCTTTTTATCTCCTGTTGGTGATTCCACTGCCCTTAAAATAAATCAAATGAGAAAGATAAAAAAGAAAGAAAAAAAAAAAGAAATGGCAGCTAACATGAGAAGGAGACAATATATAAATAGAGAGAGAGACTGCAAATCCTCTGGTGCAAGAATATTTGGAGGAGGAGTAAGAGATGACAGCAGATGATGATATATTTTATTAAATATAATAATGAAAATAAAATCAAATGTTTTTCAAAAATATTATTTCCTTGAAAAAAATAATAATTTGCATTAGAAACATTTCAGTTTCTTTTTGAAAAAAAATGGTTGTCTTTACTCTTTAGAGTTTTTTATACATATAAAATTATTCTTAAGTATAAAAATATACCGACCGAATCGACCAATCAAACCGATTAAATTTATAATTATTGGTTGGTAGTCCGGTCTGAAGTCGCTCTAAAATTGTCCAAATAGAAAATTATTAAAAATTTCGATAAATCAAGTAAGAATTGACAAAATTGGACTGAATCGACTGATTTAGAAGCTGAATCGATCCAATAAATTTTTGGATCCAAAACAATTATAGTTCAAGATCTAATCTTTTATTATTTTAATTCTCATTTTCTTATTCAATCAAGTTTAAATTTAATGAGTTTATTGTATATTTTTAGTATTTTTTTTAATTTATTTTTATTATATTAAATTAAATATATTATTTTTAATTGATTTAATTGTTATTGGTCCGACCATTGTTGAATCCCAATTGAACCATTGAACTTTGAACCAGTATTTCGATAAGTTCAATAACTAATTCGATTTTTAAAATCTTGTGGCAAAGTATTAAAGGTATTAATTTTATGAATTAACATATAAATTAGTTCTTGAATGATTAACTAATCTTGTGAACTTCATTCCTACAAAATTAGTCCCTAAAAAATTGAACTTAAGTGATTAAGTTGTATGTTTCCACAATATTCAAGAAATGATATAAACTAGACATTCAACTAAGTTATCAATTAGTATATCTTCTAAGATTCGAATATTATATTTACTATATTCTTTTAACAGGTTAAAATGTACTTAGACTCCTAAAACATGCTTTAGTTTTATAAACATTGATAGACTAATCACTAAAATTTTAGGTCAAGAGTATAAAACACCTATAAGTTTTAAAAGTTGACTAAGAGATCCCCTCAATTGTTAAATAAGTTGACAGACATAACCCTTGAGCTTTCAACTTCGATGCTCTACACCTTTAAATAGCCTTAATTTTTTGAAAGTTTAAAGGTTCTTTGTCAGTTTATTTTAAAAATTGAGAGGATCAGTCTGACAACTTTTAAAACTCATGAGTTTAATTTTGTGCCCATGACCTAAAACTCAAAGAATTTATTTGCCAACTTTTAAATCTCATGAGTATTTTATGTTCGTGACCTAGAGATCATAAATGTATTTTAACTTCTTTTAATAAATGTATACCTAAAAACTTTTTCAACAAGTGTTTTTTTTTAATATTTGAATTGCATATATGGTTTATTGAGATTCTTATCAATTGATGTTTATAAGTTAATTAGCGTATAATAAGAAATTTAAGATGATATGTCATCCAAGTTGTACCTCATGTGGTCAAGATAAGAACTAAGAAATACAACTCTTCATTAGCTTGTATTTAATTTCAATATTTATAAATTTATAAATGCATGACTTAATATTAATTACATGTTGTTTGTCTTTGTTAGATGATTTAAATTTAGGGACAAAAGCTAATTTATAATAAATTTGGGGCTTCATTATATACCTGTTGTTTATTGAAAATAGAAAGTAAGTAGACATATAAATGACCAAATTATTAGTTATAGACTTATAGTCAATAAAATATTCGTTGGATATTTTGAATAATTTGTCTCTTCCAATAATTAGCCAGATCAATAACAATTGGAATAAAACAATTTGTAATAAACTTCTCCACTATGTAATAAAATATTGCATTCTTTTTTTATATAGAATATATCTAATAAAACATAGTGTTGTGCTTTGCATTATCAGCACATTACAAAGAGGAACTTAACTGGAGATTCTTTCCATAAAAAGAAAATATATTTAAATTAATATGGTATTTGTTAGGTTTGCTATTTTAATGTTAGTTGTAATTTCCTCTAAATTGAATGAAATGAAAAAACTTACAGTTAACTTTTAAATTTCCTTTACAAAAACTCAAAAAGAAACTTATTTGTGAGTACATTGATTTCATTTCAACTATGATTTTTACAATATTGAGAAAAAAATAAAAAATTTAGAATTAGGAAACAATATACACGTGTTTTTAAATATTTGATCAACTATTTCGTCTATATTTTTTTTTTAAAAAAAAAAAAGTGTTTATTTTGAGTATATACGTTATATTTGACAAAGTTTCTCGTAACGTTAGCAATGTTTCTTTTGTAGAAATTAATTAAAATCTGTAATGAGCTTTTAGTAGAGATGTTTGGATTCAATATAATATGATTCAAATCCAATTGATTTTATCAACAAAAAAAATCAATTGATCTAATGATTTAAATTAATTAAAATTAACCAAAATTAATTATATAATTAGTTTTAATGAATCAAATTCTGGTCATGGACGGACATTATCTGATCCGTGAAGATGAGGGAGTGGATCCGCTGAAGTGTAGATCCACTAAAGTATGTTAGCCGTCCATTAGAATGATTAAATACTAGATATTTTAATAGACGATCGAGATCAAATAATTCACATACTTCACAGGATCTATACTTTAGCAGATCCATTTCTTGAAGATGAGTCTTTTTAAAAAATTCTCTGACAAGGTAATAAATTACATAAAGCATTTATCTTTGATGTTTAAGAAAATACAAGGTGTATATATTGAGTAACTTTATAAAAAAAAAATCTAAAACACTATTATTTTGAGCCAATACTATGAAAAACCCATTTTCTTAAAAACTTGAGTTTTTTATCTCTGAATTTTCTCAATATTTCCACAATTCTTTTTAATATTATAACACATCAAAAATAAAATTTAGTCTAGCAAAACGAGTTTTCTACATCAATTGTTACTTTTCAAATATGAATTAAATTTACTTCCAATCTTTTTACGAAAATTTAATTAAAATTGTATTGTTCAAAAAATAAAATAAGTAACATTTCTACAATTCCAACAAGGGCAGTACAATGATAGATCATATTTTTAATTAAAAGAAAACATGAATAATGATATATTGGGATTCATTTATAACCCGATATCTTTGGACATGTGAAAATTTTCAGAACATATTGAATAGTATATGTGAAAACTGAAAAATGAAAGTTAATGGAGGCTTATAATTTATGAACTAGAAGCATATATTTGTATGATTGAGCAAATATTAGAAAAAAAAGTAGAATCATGAACTCTCACTCTTTGATCATAATTACTGAATATAATCATATATTTTTTTATTTTAAATTTAAATATGATGACTCTCGGGTTATATGTTACTTTTGATGTATCATTTATTTGTTCAATTGGGATAGTCAACAAATAATGTAAATTGAACTTCAAAAGTGGGTCACTTGTTAAATAGTCAGATAGGCAAAGTTGATCATATATTTCTTATTTTGAGTCCTATTAAGATTGATTCTATTGACGAGTCCTTTTTTGACCAATTAAAATTATCAACAAATGATATCAAATCGGGCAAGAAAGTGATTTTTCATTTTTTTTTTTTTCACTTTTTGGTTCTACAATGACTTTTGAGTTTGATTTGGCCTCATTTGTTGATGGTCCCAACTTGGTAGCTCTGAAACATGGACACAGATACACTAACACGTCAAATTTTTAAAATTACACGACACGACAATGTGTTATTATTTTCTATTATTTGTCATGTTAAAGTACAAAAATTGATTTTATATTTTGAAACTTATGAATATATGTCATATGAATCGGACACAAACACGGACACGTGTCTGACACGGCGACACATTTTCAAAATGAAGTTTCCATGCTTCAAAGTTTGGTAGAAAAACACTTGTCAAGAGTAACCTTTCGAACTTGTCACAATCAAACTTGAAATAAGAAAGATATGACCAACTTTGCTCATTTGGCTGTCGACCGAACGACCCACTTTCAAAGCCCAATTTGATCGAATTTGCTTACCGTCCCAACTAGATAAAAAAAATGACTCGTCAAAGCAACATGTAGCTCAAAACTCGTCGTATACAAATTTGAACAAATTTGAAGCGAGCTAGAGAGATATGACAACATTCAATCATTGAGACCCAAAAATGAAACTTTTGAGAAACTTAATGGACCAAAAGTACAAAAAAAAAAGATAAAATGCTATATTGCAACCAACTCTAAAATAAGATATCAAAATTGCACTTTGGCCTTCAATATACTCTCTCTCTCTCCAATTTTATTAAAGACGACGACAATGGCACCACCTTGGATTAGAGAAATTGTTGCCAATTCGCTACTTCTCTCTGTGTTATGCCTTTGTCGTTCTTCTTCTCTTCCTTTTAGACAGAATATTGTGTGGGATTGAGTTAGGGAAGAAGAAGAAGGACATGTCATACTTGGAATTATTTTAAAAAATAGAAAAAAAAAAGAAAAAAAAAAGTAGATATGTCATTCTTAACAGAAGAAAAAAAATTGACGGAATTAAATTCCGAATACAAATGAGGATTTTTAAAGGTAAAAATGAAACTAAAAATAATTGAAGGATCAAAATGGAATTCACTCTATACTTGAGGATTAATATAAGATTTTAACCAAATTCTTTATTTATGTAAAACATTCTAACATATTTCTAAGGCAAAAGCAATTTTTTAGTCATCAAACTTTATACCAATTGTCAATTCGGTCCTCAATCTTATTTTATGGATAATTTTGTCCTCAATATTTTACGTTTTGGTCGATTGTATCCTTTGCTCTTACTTTACGCAAATATTAATGGCAGAATCTATGTAATTAATGACATGTAATGTAAAATTAATGAAAAAAAACTCAAATCTTAATTTAGATTGAATAATATGATGAAGTTTGTCATTAATTTATTGAAAAAAGTTTGTCAAAAGATAAAATTGACTAAAATGTGAAATATTGGAAACGAAATTGGCCGCAAAAAAATATTAGAGAAAAAATTGACTGTTGATATAAAATTTAGGAATCAAAATGCTACTTTTACCTATTTCTAAATATAATTATAGACTAAAATTTTATTTATATCTCTTATTAATTTTTTTTAATTAAGATTTCTCTTTTTAATTTTTTTCTCAATAGCACTTTATTTTATAATATCTAAACAATAAAAGTCCGTTGATTAATTTTTTAAACATAAAGTATTTTTATATAGAAAAAAAACTATCTAGTGTGAATTCAGATTCTTCTACGTCCGTAAAACATTGAGTAGTGAAATAAATAAATAAATAAATATCCCTTAGACTTTGATTTTTTTTTTTGGTAACAAAAGGACATAGCAGAAAACTACGAGCTAATTATACGAGGAAAACAGATTCCTCTCAAATCCACATTTAGACGATCCACGCACTCCGACGGGCAACTGTTAAACTCGAAGATTCCCTTAGGCAAAGCATGTGCATGATTGGCAAGCCAGTCTGCAACCCCGTTTGATTCTCTGTAAATATGACGAATTTGGCAAACCCATCCTTCAGAAGCAAGCATCTGTCGAATATGCCTCACCAAAGCTGCATGCTGATGTTCGGGAGGAGCACCAGTATTAATCAGCTTTATGGCCACAATCGAATCCGACTCCACTACAATATGGCGAACCTTCAAACGTCTAGCAATACGAAGAGCATCCAAAATGGCATACAATTCAGCAAAGTTAATGGTGACAGTGCCAATATTCCGAGCGAAACCACAGACCCAACGACCAGTGTCATCTCGAAGTACTCCACCGCATGTAGCATTGCCATTGCTCCAAAGAGATCCATCTGTATTAAATTTCATCACGCCACTACTAGGAAACTCCCACACGACCATAATTTCCTCTTTCCTTTTCAAGTCGTGACTTCTTCCACCCAAATACTCTTTCAAGTCAGCCCAGCAACGAGTCACTATGCCCACTATGTCTTTGCTTCTAGAGCCATGAACGACCGCACACCTATTCACCCAAATATTCCAAGAGACCACACCAAATATGACAGACCAAGGGATAGAATGCAGGTCATCCCTACCCCAGTTCTTCACGAGGTTGTTTAAGACCCACTCTCTAGAATCCATGGCAAAGAAATCTTCCTTCAAGGACACGTTGACAAACATATCCCAGATTCCACCAGCCAAAGAACAATCACGAAGACAATGAGAGATCGTTTCAGCAACACCACAGTTAAAAACACATAAGTTCGAATTCAAAATATTCTTGTCCGCAAGTAAGCTTTTAGTAACAAGGCGGTTATGAGACAACAGCCACAAAAAAGTTCGGATTTTGGGTATGCCATCCCATTTCCAAATCTTCTTCCACAAGGCTTCATTACCACCGTCCAACAAAGGCAACAGACTGTTATATGCGGACTTAATAGAAAACATACCATCGTGAGAGTGAGCCCAAGCAATTGTGTCACAACCAGCTTCAACAGACGGAGGAGGTGTGAGTTTGATAATATCTGCGAGCTGCCTAGGAATGAGATTCAAGATATCACCATTCCAATCCCCATTAGGATCAACAAACTCATAAACCTTCCGCTCTCTCATATCACAAGGCAGAGATAGATTAATGTGACATTCAAGTGAAGACCCAACCTCAATCCAAGGGTCCTGCCAAAACCGAATATAGCGACCATCTCCCATTCTCCAAATAACTCCCTTTACAAAATCATCCCAAACATGAGTAATTCCTCTCCAAACGTTTGAACAATTTTGTTTGTGCTTAATGCAAGGTAAGATCTCAGAGCCACATTTATATTTATCACGAAGAACCTGAACCCAAAGCTTACCAGTATCTTTAGTTAACTGCCAAGCAAGCTTCATCATATGGGCCTCATTGTTACGCTTCAAATCTCTAAAACCAAGCCCACCCTGACTTTTTGGGGTACAAACTCTCTCCCACGCGATCAAATGCATTTTTCTCCTCGTGTCAGTACCACCCCAAAGAAATCTTCGCGAAATTTTCTCAACCTCCTTGTGTACACCAAGAGGGATCTTCGCAGTCTGCATAGAATAGGACGGAATGGAAAGAAGAACAGAGTTAACTAAAACCGCCCTGCCTGTGAGATTTAGAGTTCTAGTCTTCCAACTTGAGAGTTTTCTCTGAACTTTCTCTATGATAAAGTTATAAGTATCCCTAGAAACCCGTCCATGATGAAGAGGGGCTCCAAGATACTTCCCCAAGTCAGCCGTGAGACGAAATCCAAGTTCACTACTAATCTGTCCAGCTCTAGTATGATTGACATTCTTGGAGAAAAATACTCTTGTTTTATCGGCATTTACTTTCTGACCTGAAATGCCACAAAACACATTTAGCACACTATTTACAACCTCCACTTGTTCTAAGCTGGCCTCAGCAAAAAGAACAAGATCGTCAGCGAAAAAGAGATGGGAAATCTCCGGGCCCTTCCTGGATAACCTTATAGGTTTCCATCGTTTTTGCATAACTTCCAAAGAAACCAATCTAGAGAGACGTTCCATGCAAATTACAAACAAATACGGTGAAAGCGGGTCTCCTTGCCTGACTCCACGAGATGGCTTAAAAGCATCAGTTAACCCACCATTCCAGAGAACTCGCATTTCAGAAGTAGAAACACAAGTCATAATGATATCAACAAACCACTGATCCAAACCGATGCTAAGTAGAGAATCCTGCAGGAAGCCCCAATCAAGGCGATCATAAGCTTTCTCAAAATCTATTTTAATCGCCATGAAGCCCCTATTGCCCTTCATTTGACGCATCGAGTGAATAACTTCCTGGGAGATGATAATGTTATCACTACTATGCCTGCCCCTAACAAAAGCACACTGATTCGGCGAGATAATCTTGTCAAGATACTTTTTGAGTCTATTGGCAATAACTTTAGTGACAAGCTTGTAAATAACGTTACACAAAGAAATTGGCCTCATCTCTTTCAAAGTTTCCGGGTTCTCGCATTTGGGAATAAGAACAATGAGAGTCTGATTCACTTCTTTGATACAGTCTGGCTCTACAAAAACCTTCTTCACAAAGTTACAGACAGAATCCCCTATAGTATCCCACTGGCTCTGGAAGAAGATAGCATGAAGACCATCACTACCCGGTGCCTTAAAAGGACCCATACTAAACATGGCATCTTTAATCTCAGCGTCACCAAGCGGCCTTTCAATATCCATAACCTCAAGCGGAGAAAAGACAATGCTACTAGTAACTGGGGGCGGAATATCCAGCACGGTATGTTCCTGGGCAAAAAGATTCGTGTAAAAGTTAACCGCCAGATTCTTCAACTCCTCCTGATCACTAATCCATTGGTCATTAGCATCTTTGAGCATTAAAATTTTGTTTCGTTTCCTGCGAATGATGGTCGAGGCATGAAAAAATTTGTGTTTCTGTCTCCTAGTGCAAGCCAATCACACCTGGACTTCTGAAACCAGAAAATTTCTTCCTGCTCAAGAATACTGTTGAGATCATCCCACAAATTCGATCGAAGAATCTCCAAGTCAGGGCGATTATAGCAATCTAGAGTCCTCTCAATACCAACAAGTCTACGGATGATGGTCTGTTTGCGTCTAAAGATGTCACCAAAAACCTCCTTATTCCAAACAGTCACATTATCACGAAACTTCTTACTTCCCACAAGCCAATCATTATTACCTTGCCAAGCTTCCTCCACCACATGTGCAAACGATGCATGTGAGAGCCAAGCTGCTTGAAACCTGAAAGGCCTAGGCCCCTGAAAATTCACATCCTCTTTTCCAAAATGAACGATAACTGGTCGATGATCTGATTTAAACAAGAGACCATTCAAAGCAAAGGCGTTCGGAAAATCAAGTTGCCAACGAAGATTGCTACATGCTCTGTCAAGTCTTTCCTTAAGTTGACCTCTTTCCCACGTAAATCTAGGTCCTTTACATCCCAAGTCCATAAGCCCACATTTGTTCAAACAATCTGCAAATAAATTCATAGAACTCCAATCATGCCGGTTGCTACCCGTCTTCTCACTGCTAGAGATATAAGTATTGAAGTCACCCATGATCAACCAAGCACCAACAATATTTGTGGCGATGTGTTCAAGTTCTCTCCAAAGGTGAATTCTAGAAGCAGGCTGAGGGCTTCCATATACAACTGTTAGATCAAAAGACTTTTTAGAGTCCGTCATAACAACATTGGCATGGATGAGGTACTTGCAACTGTAGGTAATATTAACTGACCACCTGTTATCATCCCAAAGTAACCAAATTCCACCACTAAATCCTTCAGCATCAACATAAAAGGCTCCATCAAAGCCAATTTTTTTGATGATTTTATCACGTGCATCCCCACTAATGCGTGGTTCCAGAATAGATAACATCCCAATATCATAAATTCTTCTCATTTCTTTTAAGTGGCGAAGAAAAATAGGGCTCGCTGCCCCTCTGCAGTTCCAACGTGCTATATTCATAAAAAAAACCATATACAAAAGAAGAAGGAATGAAGCACAAACGGCTTCAACAATTGGAAGTACTGGGTCTCGAAGACCTTGCGGCATCATACCTCTCCAACAAAGGATTTCCAACACCAGTTCTCTGGCCCAAATTCGTTGATTGACTCACAGTCTCCATCTCCAAGTCTGGCGGTCTTGGAGCTGAAGCTGAACCCAACTGAACATGATTCAAAGCACCCGTAGGCCCATTAACCCCACTATACGTCGAACTCGAAGGGATATGCAGAGGGAGATGCGCTGGCCTACTTGCAGGGAGAGAAGGCGTGGGACCCACATGATGTGCGGATGAGGCATCCTTAGCAACAATGACTTGCTTGCCCCTATTCTCCTTTCCAAGCCCAAGCCCAGTACTCTTTCTATCATTTCTCGGCATGCTCCTATTTTGGATAGAAGTGAGAGAGGATCTCTGTGAATTCTTAATTACAATTCCTTTATTAGCTGTTTTCAACTTTTGAACCTGTGATTTATTTCTCTCAGCCGACATCTTCGGCTTGGCATTTCCATTCACATCCGTGATCTGCTCCGCACCCACCATATCATCAGTTTCGTTAGGAATTTCAAAATCTTCCGTAGAGTCAGCAATTGCCGAGAATCTTGAACCAGATTGGATTTTCTTTCCCGAAGATCTTGCCTGATTAGCCACATCGACCCTTCTTTTCTCACCAGAGTTCACCGCCGTCGTTCCTTGTGTTTCTTTCCCTGCATCTTGCACCGGCCGCCGTCTGGAACTTTTAGCGAGCATCCAAGGGCCAAAGTTATCCTCTCCCACACTCGGCCTCTCACCCAAATGTGAGTTAAAATTTACAGAGACCTTGTTCCTCAAAACCTCTTCCCCCACCGTGTTCATGACATTCATATCCTGTTTTGCAATTAGTGAAGGGCAAGAATCTTTTTTGTGACCAAATTTCCCACAAGCAAAGCAGATAGAATGAAGCCCCTCATACTCTACTGCATATAGTTTCTCCTCAATCTGGATCTTCGAGACAAGCTTCTTCCTGAAATCAACCTCTACACAAATCCGTGCATACCTTCCTCTCTTAACTGAGTCATCTTCAAAACTATCCTTGGCCTCCTTAGCCTCCCTAATGGTATTAGAGTCAACCTTCAAAGTTCTCCCAATATGGGAGCCTACCTTCCATAAAAAGTGCTTTTCATAATACTCGATTGGGAGATTCGGGATCCTCGTCCAAATGGCTAATCTCCCTACAGAGTTATCATAAGGATCAAACTTTGGCCTCCACCTCTGTACCAGTAAGTAGTGCCCTGCAATGACCCACGGACCTTCTTGAAGGATAAACTTCGCATCAGCCTTGTCTTTGGTCTTCACCAGATAGTGATCATTATGTAAATCCACGATTTTGAATTGGATGCCTTGCCATAGTCTATATAACTTTGCTAGCAGAAATTTGAAACTAATCCGTTTGCCCAGGAGATTGATAATGAGGCTTTTCTTCCAAGGGCTACGAAGTTGTCGCCTCTCCTCATTTGGCAAAGGGATAATAGGCCAATCAACCTTGGATTGTTTTTCTTTCAGCGCCTTCCCAATATACTCTTCCGTCTCTTCGTCCGAATCCTCCATATCCGATATGTCGTCTTCTTCCTCAGAGAAAACATAGCCATCCCCATTGTAACCCAACAGCTTGTCTTTGTATGAAAGAACTTCTCTCCTGCTAATGATTGGTAAAGCAGTAGCCTCCCCCATATGCACTTCGTTCGAATCAGCCCCTTCAGGCTCGCCTTCCTTCATTCTCTTCGAGCTCCTCAGTAGCAGATCGTTCTCCTCCTCCGTACCTCCATTCTCCGATGTAGCGTTGTCGTCACACATCGCCACCTCCATCTTCAAACTGCAATCGAAACCCCAGCGACAACTAGGCAGAAACTCAGATTCTAGCACGGCGGAAGCTTCCTTTCCTCACAGCGGCCTTAGACTTTGATTTATTAATTAGTATTTTGAGCTATACACTCACTCAATTTAAATTAATGAGGCATTATTCACGTTTTTTATTAATATATTATTAAGAACTAGGCAGATTGTAGTGAAAGATAAGCCTTAGAAGTTAATTTATCATTTTCTCATAAAAGGCATAATTACTATTATATAAATTTTTTTAAAACTAAATTATATACACATTGAAAGGTTCACGTCTAATCGACTTGAACTAATAGGGACAATCAGATCGTTCTCTATATTTATTGAAATCATGGCTGAATATGGAAAAACATTTTCTCTCTTCTTCTTTTTCCAGGTTTTCCCACAAATTTTTTTTAAGAATAAATAAGAAGTCCAATGTCTAGGGTGTAGATTTTTTTTTAAGAATAAATGCTAAAAAAAAAAGTAATGTTTTAAACTTTTAATTAAGATGTAAAAATATAAAAATTCGTTTTGGTTTTTTTTTTCATTTATTTATTAATAGGAAAAAGCATTCGTGGTACTCCAAAGTATGTGGCTATTTTCAGTTATACCCCACAACATTTGTTTTGGCAATTATACCCCCAATGTTTCATATTTGAGTCAATTATACCCCAACCTGACATTTTTTTTGTTTTAAGGTCATTAAGTTTCCATTATTTAGAAATCCTCCATTCTCTCAAGATTTTTCTTTCACATGAGTCCCTAACTAATTATAGAACAATCTAGAATGTTTGTCATCTTTAACTAACTGGTCCCTACAATTAAGAAACTCGAAAAACCTCTCCCCTCTATTTTTCACAGTTTCGGCAACCACACACAAACCTACCTGTGAGCCTTGAATACAGAGAAATCGAGTAGAAATACCAATAGCTTTAGCTCCCGACATTAATACACAATCTCCGGTGGTGGTGCCGTCGCGGTCGTCGAAATTGTTCAGTAAAGTAACTTCAAAACCCATTTGGAGATAAAGGCAAAATAGAGAAGATGAGTAAGAGAGACAGTTGTAAGGAAAGGAAAAGGGATGAGAACGACGTAATTAAGGGGAGACTAGGAAGCTAAGGACAACGACGAGAAGGACCATCTCGACGAAAACAAGGACAGAGTGGACGACAACGATGAAGTGTGGTGGTGATGTTTTAGTATAAAAGAAGAAAGGTTGTTAATGGCTTCTGAGGATCTGTTTGTTAAAGATGGCAAACATTCTGGACCATTCTATAATTAGTTAGGAGTTGGGGTATAATTGACTCAAATGAGAAACGTTAGGGGTATAATTGACAAAAGAAACATTGAAGGTATAATTGAAAATGATCCCATACGTTAAGAGTACCAACAGTACTTTTGCCTTTATTAAAATTTTTATCAATTTTCAATCAATTTATAATAGTAGATATTCAAACACTAATTGAAAATATTTTAATTTTAAACCCTAAAAGGCTAAATGAGATATGTGATACTTTATTCAGGCAAAAAAAAAAAAGATAGGTGATACTTTATGATCATATAAAAAATTAAAGTGGACATTTGGTCGTCTCAATTTGATTTATAAATTTTTTTTGTTGTATTTTTTTATTTCATATCGTTTAGTCATGTGCAGAATTGATCTTAGGGTAAATTACACTTTGGTACCCTGTGGTTTGACCCTATTTCACTTTGGTACCCTGTAGTTTGAAACTTGACACTTTGGTACCCTGTGGTATTCTCCATTAACACTTTGGTA
>QANZ01004753.1:33720-62738 GCA_003254925.1 Chamaecrista fasciculata
AGCCAACTCCAAAGCAACAAACTCAAAATCCCTTAAGGATTTAGTTATAAAGCTTTGCTTGGCTGACATCCATGTGACAACACCACCACCAAACATAAACACATAGCCATTAGTGGATTTTGTCTCATCTGAATCTGAAATCCAGTTATCATCACTGTATCCTTCTAATACAGCGGAAAATCCACTATACAATATACCATAGTTTATGGTATCTCTAAAATATCTTAATCTTACCAAGGCCTCCCAACGTTCATTGTTTGGACAATGAGTATATCTGCTCAATCTATACACAGCATAAGCTATATCAGGCCTGGTATAATTCATTAAATGCAACAGACTCTCAATAATCTGTGCATATTTAGATTGAGCCACAAGATCTCCTCTATTTTTTTAATTGCACACTAGAATCATAAAGAGTACTCACAGGAGATCTATCATATTGTTCAAACTCTCTCAGAATCTTCTCAATATAAAGTTCTTGAGAAAGTAAGATACAATTTCCATTCCTTATGATTTTAACACCAAAACACAGTTTTGCTTCACCCATATCTTTCATATCAAAATTAGAAGCAA
Organism: Chamaecrista fasciculata; assembly: GCA_003254925.1. NCBI lineage: Eukaryota > Viridiplantae > Streptophyta > Magnoliopsida > Fabales > Fabaceae > Chamaecrista > Chamaecrista fasciculata. Next base: position 34,294 of record QANZ01004753.1, read on the forward strand.
GAAAAGATTTTATTTCAAGTATAATACACATACTTGTACCACAAATTAGCATGTCATCCACATACAAGCATAACACAATCATCATTTACAACTTTAGTGTAAACAGATATTTCAACTTCAACAGAAGAGAAAATACCACTTAACAAAACTTGATCAAGTTTCACACGTCATTGTTTGGGTGCTTGTTTTAAACCATACAATGACTTCACTAATTGACATAATTGACATACTTTATTCTCTTGACCAGCAACACTACACCCTTCAGGTTGTATCAAATAAATTTCTTCATCTAAATCACTATTTAGATAAAACAATTTTCACATCCATTTAATGAATAAAAGGTTGTGAATTGATGCTAAAGCAATCAAAATTCACACAGAAAAAATTCTGGTCACAAGAGAAAAAGTATCAAAATAATCAATATTTTCTTTTGTATATAGCCTTTAGCTACCAACCTCGCTTTATATTTATTTATAAAACCATAGGAAAAAGTTTCCTTTGAAAAACTTATTTACAACCAATTGGTTTTGCTCATTGAGGCAAATCAACTAATACTCATGTTTTATTCTTATTTAAATAACCAATCTCAGCTTTAAAAGCTTCTCCCCATTTATCAGCATCATGAGAAGAAACAATTTCATAAAAATTTCTAGGCTCATCTTCAACTAGAAAAGTATGAAAGTCATCTCCAAAAGATTTTTCTTTTCTATCACTTTTGCTTCTTCTCAAATTTTCATTCAAATCATCATTTCCTAAAATGGAAGATGAAGCAAAAGAGGTCTCAAAATTTCTAGGAATATGCTCAAATATCAAAGGAAAAATATTTTCAAAAAATTTGCATCATTTGTCTCAATAATTGTGTTTTGATTCAAAACACTCAATTCTTAAATTAAGAATCTATATGTAGCATCATTTTGAGCATACCAATAAAAACACAGTCAGCAGTTTTAGAACCGAATTTCTCTTTTAAAAAATAGGTAATAAAACTTTAATAAGACACCCCCACACTTTCAAATATTTCAAATTAGGCACAAAACCTTTCCATAACTCGTAAGGTGTCTTACCAGTCTTCCTGCGAAGAATTCTATTTTGTAGAGAACAAACATATAACAAAACTTCACCCCATAAATTGTTATATGCACCAGAACTATCAAGGAAAACATCAATCAATCCTTTCAAAATAAACAATTTATAGGATGCAATTTTTGCACATTAAAAATGAACTTGCCAAAAATCATAAATGACAGGTATAAACTCATCTGTAATGTTTATTCATTCTATCATAAAAATAAAATAATATAACAACAAATAACCAAATGACTGAGTTAATTGATATTTTATCAACACTCAAAATATACAGATCTTGATTACAATAACCCTTTTCCACAAAAAAAATATTATTATTTGTCATTATAATCTTATAAGATTTAAATGACACTTTAATCCCAGCTTTCACTAATAGAGCAACACAAATTAAATTTGCTCTCACAGTGGATATATACAGAACATCATTTAGTTGCAAACTCTTTCCTGTTGTGAAATTAATCACAACTTTTCCTTTTCCTAGAACCTTGGTAGTTCCGGAATCAACAAGATAGATTTTATCATCTCATTTTTTTTCCAAAGGAGGAATGCAGTTCTTTATTAGAACAAATGTGCCTTGTAGCACCACAATCTATCACCCATTTTTCATATCATATATGACTGAAAAATCAGAGAGCATTGCAATAATAATTTGATTATTATTGTTATCATCTCTATAAACCAAATTTTTAGTTGATTTAAGAGGATTATCACACTTTTGATCTCTCATTAAATATTATGATGTTCTGATATACCACACATATAACAAACATTGGGATTAAATTGATTGGGTTTGTAATCAGATTAACACGTATTCATATTCATATTATAAAATAAATTAACATATACCTCAAGCCCAAAATTTGTTTCGCCAGTAAAGGAATTGCACTCAAACACAAAAAACCAACCAATACAGCACCAAAAGTCTAGCAAAAAGCAAAGTCCCAGCAGCAGAAAAACAAAACCAAACAAGTCAAACATAAACAAAAGCTATTCCAAACTTAATTTACTGTGTGCGTACGATTCCACCACCACATCATGCTTTAATATGGACTTCACACTTAATTACTTTAATTTTAAATTACCTCCAAATGCTTCTTTCCACGCACCAGTCGTACCTCTAAATTCCGCATCGACTCAACAGCGATGGAAGAGCATGGAACGACACCGTCTTCTTCCATCTTCTACTTTCCCGTTTCTACCGTACGGACATATAAATCAACTTCACCCGCTGCCATCTGGATACTGGAGAACACGGCGTACAAGACGGCGCCGCCGATTCCATCGGTCAGGAAGCTCCCCCGGCGCGGCGACGTTAGCGAAGCTGCACAGGCTCCATGACTCCTGCAACAACGAAACACTCTCGTAATGGCCCTTGGTCAAATCACCGTCTTTCGCCGCCAACACCAACCTCTCGCCGAACGCCGCCATCACTCTAGATTTCTCCGCCAAAATATGTTTGCGACAATACCTAGTTAACGCCATAGCCTTCAATTTACAGCCGCCTTTGGATAAATTGAAAGGGTTCGACAGGAATTGGAGAAAATGTTGGCAGATTAGTCTGATGGCTTGAAATTGAAACAAAATGGACGCAGATAAACTCGATTCTGGATCGAAAAATATAGAAAAGATAGGTTTCAGTATCTCTTCAGATTGTTGGGGATTTCTCACGATAATTTCGAGTCGCGTCTCTAGGACACTGTCCTGAAGAGATATTCCGGTATTCCACTGATTAGAAACCGGCACTCTCACAGGATTAAACGAAATCTTCCTCAATGTCACACAGAGAGGGATACAGAATAGCAAAAGGAATTTTAGAGACTCTGGTACAAAAGAGACTACCCTTGTTTAGAAACTAGGGTTCTCATGTATATATAATAGGTCTAATAAAATATTTATTTAATTATAATAATTAATAAAATAATGTACCAAAAATAACCTCAACCCTCATATCTCTTTTGTGTAGGCAATGTGGACTTATTTTACACACCCAATATTAGACTAGGTCCAACAATCCCCCACATGTGTAAAATAAGAAATCACATTTCTCATGAGTCTCACTCATGGGCATAACCATTGTATCTAGTGTCTTTCCGACTATGAACTAGACCTAGACCAATAACACATAGTACACAGAGTAGTCAGTGAAGCCTGCTTCTATGAACCAACTACTCTTGTTGTATACTAGAGGCATTAAGAGTCAGATTATACCCCCACATTTATGCTATTAACGACGTTTTTGCGCGTTAAAACGGTCGTGCGCGTGCCTGTTTCATAATGAATGCTCTAGCGATTTCGCCAGAATCTCATAGGAGCGGCCCCACTCCACATTCATCGAGGTGATTTCAATAAAGTGTATCTGCACTTATACACGATCCCGTAGGAATATGAAATCATTAAGTACCTATGTACAACCTCACCAAAAATGCAGTATAGCACTATCACACACCATAGGAAGGGATATTTTAATTTAGTGCTACTAGAATTAACAGACGACTTGTTCTTCCCATTGAACCTTATTCATGGGATCACCAATCACAAAGGTTGGGTTGCCATCGTGGTTAATTTCAAGTTGGCTTAAATCCCATTCCCCTCGATGTTTCAAAAATTTGTTTCCTCCCAAGAGGCTTCGTTAACGAATCCGCAAGATTCACACTTGATTTTACATAATCAATTGAGATTACACCATCCTTTAGCAGCTGCCTCACAATATTATGTCTCAATTGAATATGTTTGTTTTTGCCATTAAAGGTCTTATTTTTAGCCGTAGCTATCGCTGATTGGCTATCACCGTGTAATGAAATGGATGGAATTGGTTTGTCACCTAATGCGATATTTGCTAAGAAGTTTTTCAACCACTCAGCCTCAGTTCTAGCCAACTCCAAAGCAACAAACTCAAAATCCCTTAAGGATTTAGTTATAAAGCTTTGCTTGGCTGACATCCATGTGACAACACCACCACCAAACATAAACACATAGCCATTAGTGGATTTGTCTCATCGGAATCTGAAATCCAGTTAACATCACTCTATCCTTCTAATACAGCGGGAAATCCACTATATAGTATACCATAGTTTATGGCACCTCTCAAATATTTTAATTTTACCAAGGCCTCCCAACATTCATTGTTTGGACAATGAGTATATCTGCTCAATCTACACATAGCCATAAGTTATGTCAGGCCTGGTATAATTCATTAAATACAACAGACTCTCAATAATCTGTGCATATTTAGATTGAGCCACAAGATCTCCTCTATTTTTCTTTAATTGCACACTAGAATCATAAGGAGTACTCACAGGAGATCTATCATATTGTTCAAACTTTCTCAGAATCGTCTCAATATAAAGTTCTTGAGAAAGTAAGATACAATTTCCATTCCTTATGATTTTAACACCAAAAAACCGTTTTGCTTCACCCATATCTTTCATATCAAAATTAGAAGGATAGCTTTCCGATCCCGACGGTTGACGAGTTACTCGACGAACTCTATGGCGCCGTTTATTTCTCCAAACTGGATCTCAAGTCGGGATATCATCAAATTCTTGTTCATCCCGCGAATAGACATAAAACTGCGTTCAGAACACATCAGGGCCACTATGAATGGCTTGTTATGCCATTTGGGCTTACAAACACCCCCGCCACCTTTCAAGCTCTCATGAATGAAGTCTTTCGACCCTACCTCCGCAAATTTGTCCTTGTGTTCTTTGACGACATACTTGTTTTTAGTGGCAATTGGAGCACTCATTTACAGCACCTCGAGGCTGTTCTGAAAAAGTTGGTAGAACACCGGTTATTTGCCAAGATTTCCAAATGCTCCTTCGGACAGAAGAAAACAAATACTTGGGTCACGTGGTTTCCGAAACGGGTGTTGAAATGGATCCGGCGAAGATATCGACAATTATGAGTTGGGCGGTACCTAAAATTGTGAAACTCTTGCGAGGGTTTTTGGGATTAACAGGGTATTGTCAGCGATTTATCAAAAACTACTCCCTAATTGCGGGACCCCTCACGGATTTGTTAAAAAAAGAGGCATTCAACTAGACGGAGTCTGCTGACAAGGCCTTCGAACAACTCAAACACTGCGTGACGACGGCGCCTGTGCTAGCACTTCCTGATTTTTCGAAGCCATTATATGTGGATACAGACGCCTCCGGCATAGGAATCGGCGCCATGCTCAGTCAAGAAAACCATCCTATCTCTGATTTTTCAAAGAAAATACCCGGGAAAATGCAAAAGCGATCACCCTATGCGAGAGAGATGATGGCCATCACAGAAGCAGTAGCAAAATTCAGACATTATTTGTTTGGGCATTACTTCATTATAAGGACCAATCAAAAGAGCTTACATCACTTGACAGAGCAAACAATACAGACTCCAGAGCAGGAGTAGTGGTTACCCAAATTAATGGGATTTCATTTAACCATCGAGTATAAACCAGGACGAACAAACATCGTTGCGGATGCCTTGTCCCGATCCTTCTTTAAGGCAATATCGTCTCCAGAGTTTGGGATTCTAGATGAAATCAAAAAGGCTATCGATAAGGATATGGAGTTGAAGAAAATTCTGCATGAATGTCTCGAAGACCCTGCTATACATCCTCCTTATTCAGTTTGTAATGGACTTCTTTGTAGAAGAAATCGCGTGGTAGTAACCGCCGAAGCCAAGGATATTCAACGACAGATATTATTGGAATTCCACTCTTCACCAGTAGGAGGTCACGCCGGCAACAATCGTACCCTGAGCCGCGACACTGCAAACTTTTTATGGTCGTCAATGAAGGAAGATGTCAAAACTTTTGTTCAAGAATGCTCTGTTTGTCAACAAGCTAAACATTCGCAACTCCATCCAGCGGGATTGCTGCAACCCCTTCCCATTCCTCAAAGAATTTGGGAGGATGTGTCCATGGACTTCATCACTGGGTTACCCTCTTCACGCGGCTATCAAGTGATTCTCGTCGTTGTTGATCGTCTCTCTAAGTATGCACATTTCACCACCCTGAAAACTGGGTTCACGAGCAGTCAAGTGGCGGATTAATTCTTTGACACGATTGTCAAATTACATGGTCTTCCTTCCACGTGCACGATTGTATCTGATCGCGATCGCGTCTTCACCAGTGCTTTCTGGCGGCATCTTTGGCGATTAAATGGCACCACTCTCTGGATGAGCTCGACGTATCACCCGTAAACAAAGCGGTCAAAAAATGCTTGGAGATGTATCTACGATGCTTCGTCTACGATAATCCCAAAGAGTGGGCAAAGTACCTCGGTTGGGCCGAACTCTGGTATAATACAGCGACACATACATCAACAGGTATCACTCCATTCCGAGCAGTGTATGGACACGATCCCCCTACCATCTTGCGCTATTCTCCAGTTTCTACTGACCCACCGGATCTCCGCGCGCAACTGCTAGCACGTGACCATATATTAGCGCGTTTGAGGGAACACTTGCAACGAGCTCGGGATCGTATGAAAAGATTTTGTGGATCGGCATCGCAGGGAACTTGAGTTTGACGTGGGAGACTTGGTACTGGTTTGTCTTCAACCATATAGGCAATAATCTGTTCAGCTTCGGCGAAACCAAAAATTAGGTCTACGTTACTTTGGCCCTTTTTCGGTGACTGAAAGAGTGGACTCTGTAGCATGCAGACTGAAACTTCCAGACACGGCTAGAATCCATGACATTTTTCATATTTCACAATTAAAACGTCATCGAGGAGATGCTTCTAGTCAATATGTACCTCTCTCTCTACTCACCAATGATATTGGTCCAATTATCTCACCCATAGGGGTGCAGGGCATTCGTCGAGTTTGGGTGGGAGATGCCAAGGAAACTCAAGTTTTAGTTCAGTGAGATAGTGGTACTCCATCAACATGGGAAGCAGCTGATGCAATCAAGACCCAGTACCCTAGCTTTGACCTTGAGGACAAGGTCGATCTTAATGGGGCGAGTATTGTCATGAATGACTCAGGTGGAAGCTCACGTGGCAGCTTACGTGGAGCTACTGTGGGACACTCAGCAAAGGAGGATGGTGACTCAAAACCAAGATGATGGCAGCTGAAGGAAATGAGGAAGGACCACAGATTGTGAGGCGTAGTGTCAGAATGAAAAGGCCAACCTGGAAAGTTGCAGGCAGGAATTAATAACGGCATGATTGGGAGGAATGAGTGTGTATTGAATTGTGAACATTCCCTCTGTCTGATTCTCTCTTTGTCATTCTCTCTTTATCTTTCTGTATTCCTCTGTTTCTTGTCTCTATTGTATTTTCTGGGTTGTATCATTTGTATTTGAACCTTTGGTGAACATTTGCTTAATTCCATATCGTTATTCTGGATTCATTGTTATTTTCCTATAACACTTACCCTCTCAAAAGTACTCCAATTACGTTCATATCCTAAAGAACTACAAGTTATGTTCAATACTTGACAAGTTAAGCTCAATATTCGAACATCAAACTTAGGGTTTTCAATTTTTGGGTGTTTAAAATGAAGCATTTTGGACCATGAAAACTAAAGTCCCCAAAAGCAACATTTTGGACCTTTTTTTATATAAAAAAAAAACTTCAAAAAAAAAGTATATAAAATCGGTGAAATTGTACGATCTTACGATCATACGAGCAAAATAACAATCCTACCACGATCTTACTCAAAAACGATCCTGCACTCGATTTAACTAGACTTTGCCTTGCAAGATCGTAAGATCTTACGATCTAAATCTAGATCTTGACTACACTGCAAAATAGGGTTTTAGCCTTTTAATAATAAAACCCAGATCGACTTGCTCGGGTCAACCCGGAACCCGATGACTCGGGCACCAGGCCGATTCGGGTGAGCCATTTATCCACCTGCAATCGAACCGGGAGAGACCCGATTTGGACCACCAAGTTACTCGTGACCTAGACCAACAATTGACCCATTTTAATCTTTTTTTTAAGTATTTTTTTTCTTGGTTTTTCTTAGTTAAGTACTTGAAATAGAAACTTGGAGACTAGAGAATGTCATGAAGTTGTTATTTAAGTACTTTTAATCTTAAAGTTGTTATTTGAGTAAACTAACAATTTGGTCTCTAAAAGATCATTGAGCTGACTACTCGGTCTTTAAAATATTGAAATGCCAAATTTAGTCATTGAAAGATCAAAACAGTATACTTTTTAGTCCCTCAATATTAAAATGGTATACTATTTAGTCCATAAAAAGGACTAATTAGTATACTATTTTGATCTTTCAAGAGCTTAATTGTATATGTCAATCTTTCAGAGACTGAGTTGTCAACTCGATGATCTTTCAAGGACCAAATTGTTAGTTTACTCTTGTTATTTAAATACTTTAAATTTAGAAATTAAAAGTGTTATTTGGTATTTTAATATGTATATTAATATATATTATTATTATTTTTTTTAATTTAACCAGACCAACAATTGACCCTATTAACCCGACAGTTGAATCAGTGATCCAGTGACCTGAGTCCTTAATCGGGTCAATGTCGTGTCCGATTACTAAAACATCAGACAGCCTTCTGTGTTATGACTTATGATATATTATCTCTTTGTCTCGTATAATTAACATTTAACATGCACGAAAAATTGTAGTTTGATCTTGGAACCAACGTTGAAGTGTGGCCTCATGACTGTATCATCGTTGATCTGTTACTGTTACACCTAAATCCTTGTTCACACCTGAATCAATGAATGAATTCACACTGCACCTGCCACTCAAACCCTCAATTTATTATGACCTAATTATGAATGAGCATGTGAAACTGATTACTCATGAACACGACGTCACATAACATAACACACACCTAGCCTAGGTTTTCTCATTATTCCGAAAACCAAGTTCGATCAATTTTTTCTGCTTGCTACGCATTATAGATTGCTCTGTTTATTTGAGAGTATGATATGTGTTTTGTTGGGACGTGGATGAAAATCGAAGTAATGCAGAGAATGGATAGGAAAGAAAGGAAGAGAAGTTTTAATTTAGGCAAAAGTGTTAATTTCGTCCCCAACTTTTTTTCGTCCTCAGTGTTTTAAATTTAGTCAATTTCATCATTTGACTAACTTATTTCAATAAATTAATAAATTAACCACAGACTGCATTATGTTTTTAAATCTGAGTTAGGAGTTGAGTTTCTTTTTCTATCAATTTTATATTATATATTATTAGTACGTAGATTCTGTCGTTAATATTTGATTAAAATAAGAACAAAAAATAAAATTGATCAAAATGTGAAACACTGGGAACGAAATTGACAATAAAAAAGATTGGAAACAAAAATAGTACTTCTAAACTTAAATCAGTATCCAAATACGTTATAAAAAAGATAAAATTTTTCTTTGTTTTAGATTTTTTTTTCCCTTGAATATGTCTGCCTCGAGGTGAATGGATAAGAAGGTGAGAGAACATGTTTATTTAAACTTAAATCAGTATCCAAATACGTTATTAAGTAATTCTTTTGGCCAAAAAAAAAAATACGTTATTAAGTAATAAGAACTGTAATTCCTTACCTGTCTGTATGTCGTTTTGGCATGTGTTCCACATTTAAAATAGACCACATACATAGATAGATTGTTGAACTATGGTACTTCTAAGTCCTATTTGCAAAGAAATCCGGATTGATTTGCAAAGTGATGCAATTTTAGGGAAAAAATTATAGGAATGAAAAGATTACACCAACATGTATCTCAACTTAAAGCTTAAGTTCAAAGACTTTAATCTTCCAAACTTAAAACGGATAAACTACAGTCAACAAGGTATCACAAGTCTATGTACTAGATGATGTGCTCTTTGTGATCTTTCATGCTCAACTTTAAATATGAATAGTTGAATACAGATGTAAGCAAGCACATTCTGTGTCAGTCAAAGTATACTTTTGGTCTTGTAATTTTTGCTCAAGCCTCAATTTGGTTCCATAATATTTTTTGTTGCACTTTTGATCACATATCTTTTGGCTTAGGTTGCAAATTTGGTCTCATAGCTTTTGGCCAGATTATAGAATTGGTCTCATATCTTTGTAAAAATTTCCACCATCAATTCCATCTGACCCAAAGATATGGGACGAATTATGCAACCTAATCAAAAGATATGAGACCAATTTCACAAACTGACACAAAGATATAGGACCAAAAGTGCTACATGAGACCAAAACTGCAACCTGAACAAAAGATATAGAACCAAAAGTGCAACAAAAAAAGTTATAGGACCAAATCAGACCTGAGCAAAAATTATAGGACGAAAAGTACACCTTGGCCTTGTGTGTCTGAAGCCTGAGAATCAATAATTTGATCCTGGAGAATCCCATGTTTCAGGTATTAACTTGTGAAGCAAGCAACAATGTTCAAAGCTGGATAATCCATCAGAAGAACAGCATATTGGATGAGCACTTTCCTTCTGTTTTTGTTCATTCATTACTCCCTCTATCTTCTCCAAAACATCTTCCATGGTTGGTCGATTTTCGGGTTCATTCGAAACACACATGAGGGCTAAATTCAGCAATGGAAAAGCCCACTGGTATTCTGCTTCCCTTACCTCTTTGTCAAATACCTCTCCTGTCCATTCCTCTTTCACCATAGACTTAACCCATTTAGCAAGATCTATTCTGATTACTTCTATGCTTTTTCCCGTTAGTAATTCTAAGAGAATCACTCCAAAGCTATAAACATCCCCTTTTTCTGTTAAACTCTTCTCTGGTGCTGTGTATGCAGGAGATTGAGCAGAGAAAATGAAGCCTCTATTATTGAGGTCTAGGAATTTTGTTAGTCCATGCTCACTTATTAGTGATTCATTGTTTTCATTGAGAAGGATATTTGATAGTTTAAGATTTCCATGAGGAATAATACTTTCACTTTCATCTTTTTCCTTCTGATAGATGAATGACAAACCCTTTGCTATCCCATGTGCTATATTCAGCCGTAGTTTCCCTGGGAAATCTCTTTTGCCTTCCAGATAGTCTACATGTATATATAGAAACAAAATTAAACTTTTTCACTCTCTCTTTGGAAGTAATTAATGGCATTTGTAAACTTTCTCTTTGAATGTACAAAATGCTGCAACAGATGAAAGTATTATTGACTCTTGGGAGGCACTCAAGTGCATTGTTAGTTCACTTCTCATGGTGTCTTGGATATTGTACTGTCTAAGGCTAAAATGCAGAAAACTCTCTTAAATTTTGGTTACTAAAAAAAATTTCTTTAAATTTTGAAAGTGTCGAAACACTTTATGAATATTTATTTTTTAATAAACAATTTTGTTTTAAATTTTTTTAAAAAAAGATTACTTTATTTTTCATTTTTTTAGGCAAAAGTACTCTTGGTACTCCCAAAGTATGAGGTCAGATTCATCCCCAAAGCATGGGGTTAGTTTCGATTGTACCCCAAAAGTTTTTTGAGTTAATTATATCCCAAATCTTTTTTTTTTGTCAATTGTATTCCCAATCTTTTTTTAATTGGGGGTACAATTGACTCAAATGTGAAACATTGGGGGTACAATTAATCCAAAAAAAACTTTGAGAATATAACTTAAACTAACTCTATATTTTGGGGGTACAATTGACCAAAAAAAAATTTGGAGGTATGATTGAAACTCACCTCATACTTTAGGGGTACCAAAAGTATTTTTGCCTATTTTTTTTATTATTATTAATAATAGTTTATTTTTTTAACCAAAGTTAATTTTTAGTTTGAATATATGTAAAATGCAACAATAATCATAAAATTACAAAGAAAGTTTGATTCTTTCAATAAAAATCTCAACAAAAATAATTATTTTCCCCTTTAATAATCAATACCAATATTTTGATGTGCAAATCAAACGATCAAGATTTAAATATGCACAAACAAGTATTTGAGCAAACATAGAAGGATAGATATATAATGGGGTGTTGTCTTAAATTTTTTTTTGAAAATCCTAGTATCAACTTACCCTTAAAAAGATTTAGCAGACTTCCATTACTTTGATATTTGTAGATGATGAGCTTTTCTTCACTTGTAGAATGGCAACCAACAATGGGAAGAATATTGGGATGTTTCAACTTACTTATCTGTCTCAATGTTTCACTGAAATCATCAGAGGTTACCTGCAAATTCTTTAATCTCTTGACTGCATATTGAACATCATTCTTGAGTTTCACCTTGTAGAGGCTGCTGCTGAAGTTTTCACTTCTCAAATCAGCTGTTGCCTGAAGAAGGTCCTCCAGTGTGAACCTTTCGTGTTCTTCGACGAAGAACACGAGCTCGGTGTCTCTTTTCTTTAGCTTCATCTCTTCTTCTTCTTCGTCTTCTTCTGTAATCTTTGTTGTTGGAGCACTTTTGATCTGAAAGATCATCAATGACTTCCCATTCCCACTCTCTGGACTTAATCTTCCAAGTTTCTTGCCCACTAAGTAAAGAGAGAACAATAATAACATTGCTCCAAGGCTCAAAAATAATGGGGTTGTGATTTTGAATCTTGATCTTGTTTTTCTAGTAGTAGAAGGATCTGCTGCTGTTGGTGACATTTCTTCAGTGTTGTTTGAATAAACAAAGAGATGCTTAAATTCTTGTTGGTTTTGGATGGTTTCAGAGAAAAATTTGTTGTTTGAGATGTCCAATTGCCTCAGAAATTTCAATTTCATTAAACTTTTAGGTACCTTCCCACTCAATTGGTTGCTTGATAGGTTCAAATAACTCAACATTGTGCAATGAGAAATAGAGTGAGGAAGATTTCCTCTGATGTTATTCTTAGCTAAACTCAAAAATCTCAGCATTTTGAGGCTGCAAAGAGAATCTACATTGATGGTTCCACTGAGGTTCAAGTTTTCTAGCCTTATCTCTATAATTTTCACGGCTTTCGAGTCGTCGCATCTCACACCATTCAACTTATTAAGCTTGCAGGGATTTTTTGATGAAGCTGATGAGGCATCTTTGGTTATGTTAAGCACATTTTGGGGATCAATGGATCTAATGAAATTGAAGAAAGGCTCAGATTCTGATGAAGACTCACCTTTTGATGCACAGAACATGATAAAGAAAAGAGGAAGAAGAAGCCAAAACAGGTTCTTCCTTGTGATTTGCATTTTTTTGTTACTGCAGAAGAAGAAAGAAACTAATTACTAACTTGAATGAATGATCATAGTAATAATATTAACTGTAATGCTTGATTATTCATGGTGTTTAATTTGAGTGGATAAGGACATGTTTTGGTCTTAGATTGTATCGATGTTTTTGGTTTTGCTTTACGTATAAGTGATTAACTGTTGTTTGTAATCATCGGCTATTTCGTTGATGTCCATGAAGGACCAAATTGCATGAAGTCTCAAAATTGATGGCGTGAACCACAACATCATCCAGGGTACAGAATATATGTGATCTTGACTTTTAAGTCCAGCGAGGACATATCTATATAACTGTGTGGGCCTTGGAATTGAAAAGAGAAAATATGTTTTATATCTCTTAATTGATTTAATCAATCGATATTGAATATTTTTTTTTCCTTTTACATGTCAATATTTGGTGCAGTGGCAAGTGAGTTACATTTTAAGTTGAAAGACTTAGGTTTAAGTCTTAAAGTCAATATTATTGGAAGGATACCGACTGTTTCTATGAAAAAAATATATGTTTTTAATTTTTTTATAAATATTAATTATTTAGTTCTTAAAAATATTATTTATTGGAGTTAAATAATTAATATTTATAAAAAAAATTAAAAGTAAAAGTATAAAATTAGATAAAGGGTCAAAATTAATCGAATTGTGTACCAACAAAAATTAAACGAATTAGAAGAAATCAAATTGAAAAAAGAAAATAGTTTTATCCAAAAAAAAACTCTATTTAGTTCTAAAAGAAATTTGTGAGAAGGCAAATTAAAAAGAAAAAAGAATATGTGTGGGATGAAAATAGAGTTTTAGTCTTTTATTTTAGGCAAAAGTACTTTTGGTACCCTTAAAGTATGATATTAGTTTCTTGGGTCAATTGTACTCCCAAAGTCTAGAATGGGTTTCACTTGTATTCCTAAAATTTTTTTTAAGTCAATTATACCATTCATATTTCACATTTGAGTCAATTGTACTCCTAATTTAGGAGTACAATTGATACAAACACGAAAAGATTAAAGGTACAATTGACACAAAAAAATATATTGGAGTATAATTTATCCAAAAAAAAACTTTTGAAGTACAATTGAAATTAACTCCATATTTTGATAGTACAATTTATCTAAATGAAACATTTGGGAGTACATGATTAAAATAATACTTTTACCTTTATTTTATTACTTATAAATAGCCCAATAGCAAAAAAAAGAGCCAAATAGGCCCTGGCCCAGTTAAGTATATGGGATTGGTTATTTCAATATCATGTGGGCAGTTATCCAAAAAAGAAAATCATGTGGGCCGTTCTAGGTGGATCAGAACCAGCGAGTTAAAAGATAAAATAAAGGTTAAAGTGCACTTTTGGTCCCGTAACTTTAGTAAAAGTCTCAATTTGGTCCAAAAACTTTTTTTGTCGCAATTTTGGTCCCATAACTTTGGAAAAGGTCTCAATTTGGTATCATAACTTTTTTTGTTGTAATTTTGATCCCATAACTTCTGAAAACGTGTCAACGTTAGTCCCAAACTGATTTCCATCTATCCCATAATTGCACTCATATTTGCTACGTCATCATCCAACTCAGTATGTCAGGTCATCTTTAACGGCAGATAATGGATGGAAATCAGTATTGGGACCAACGGTGAGACATTTTCAAAATTTATGGGACCAAAATTTCAACAAAAAAAGTTATGAGACCAAATTGAGACCTTTACCAAAGTTATGGGACCAAAATTGCAACAAAAAAAGTTATGGGACCAAATTGAAATCTTTGCCAAAGTTATGGGACCAAAAGTGTACTTTAGCCTAAAATAAATGATAAATTCGATTTACCCAAATTTCTTACGTTGAATTAGTTTGCCTTTGACATTCTACAATTTAAATAGTTGCATTCAATATTTTTGTGATTATTTTTTAATTTCCAATTAATCATTGCGATCTTACAAGTATAAATCTCAATGAAAAAACAATCATCTGAATGCTCATACAACGGTTACTTTTCGTTTCTTCGGGTAAAGAATGATGAGCATTTTTTTTTTTGGTAATCAGAATGATGAGCATTTTTATTATTCATTGTTTGTGCTAATTATATGTTGAATTTCATTTTCTACAGTAATTTGAGACTTGTTACTTTGTTAGGAATTAGCCATTGGGATATAAAAAAATAGGAGGGAAGTGGAAAGGAGATATATATGTAAAGAAGTTAATTGTGTTATATTTTTTATCTAGAACACTAAAAATCAAATGAGAAGATAATGGAATAAACGACTCAAAATTCATGAGGAAAAAAAAAAACAAACAAGTGAGTGAATAGTGGATTTTCAGTTTTTATCCTTGGGCTTTTTTTTGTCAAAGACTAAAGTTACATCTACACTTGTATTAGGGCTTTGCTGCAAAAAATCCATAGCCATAGCACCCCATTTTTCAGCCATTGGATTTGTAGATTTTTCCCTTGTATTAATCACACAGTCCAAAAAATCTGTTATAACTTTGGTTAAAGGTTCATTTTGGTCTTAAATGAATGTCTTAATGTTCATTTTGGTCCATTATGTTTTAAAATGTTTAAATTGGTCCTAAATGTGTTAATCACACAGTCCAAAAAATCTGTTATAACTTTGGTTAAAGGTTCATTTTGGTCCTAAATGAATGCCTTAATGTTCATTTTGGTCCATTATGTTTTAAAATGTTTAAATTGGTCCTAAATGTTTGTAAAATGTTTCATTTTGGTCCTAAACTATTGAATATGGCTTGTTTCAAGTTCAAATGTGATGAGTTTAGAGCTACGTATTGTTCTCGAAGAGTACTTTCTTTATCCAATTAGGGCCATCAGCAAACGAGGTCAAATCGGTCCTGAAAGTAGACGGCTTGTTTAATGGTCAAACAAACAAAACTGATCATATCTCTCTCGTTTCAAATTCGAATGCGACGTATTCATAGCTACGAGTTCCTCTTAACAAGTCCTTTGAATTTGAAATAAAAGACGAGAGAAATATGACCAAATTCAATAGTTTGGGATCAAAATGAAACATTTTATTAATATTTAGGACCACAACAAATCATTTTACAAACATTTAGGACCAATTTGAACATTTTGAAACATAATGGAACAAAATGAACATTAGGGCATACACTTAGGACCAAAATGAACCTTTAACCTATAACTTTTTAACTTCTTTGATACACCAAATAATGTAAGGTGAAGAAAGCAGTAATTATTGCGGTCTAAAAACAGTCGATTCTTGAATAATAAACCAATTTTTGTGTAGATTAGCATTAATTTATCATAAGATTAATATTTGTGTCTACTGATAAGTAATTAATTTATTGTAAATCTGAATAAAAATGAATTTGGTTCATATTACTTGTGGTAATTTGTGATGATTTGGATTATCCACAAGCCTTCTGAGACCGGACTAAGAACCTCAAGCCATGTCCAAATAGTATTAGTAATTATCCCATTAAATTACTAATACATATATGGAGTTTGTTTGTGAAAACTGCAAAATTGACTGGGGTGGTTCACCTTGAGTTCTCAACGGGCTGCAGTCTCCGAGAGGTGCCTGGGGCCGTCGGATTCTGCAGAAGAGGGATGACGAGGAGGATTCCAGGGATCCCTGGTCGAGAGACCATGGCTGGATGCATTCTGGACTTGAAACCTGCCAGAAGGATTCACAGGGGGAGGCCCCTGTGAATCCACTCCGAAGCTCAAGTTAGAGAGAGAGTGGGAAGTGACAGTAAGATCTGTAGAGAGATTCATCACTTACCTTGTTCAAGGTGTTTAGCGTGTATATGTAGTAGGAGGAAGTACAGTGTGGTAGGTGGCTGATAGTGACCTGTGCCTGTGGAGTCAGGCATGTATCCCAAGATCTGGGGGATTGTGTCCAAGAAGATCTGAGAAGATCTGTATGGTGGGCCCGTGACAACTAAGAGTGGGAGGGGACCCTGCCAGATTGCTCCTGGCGTCGGGTCTGAGTGGGAGGGGACCCTGGGGGCAAAAGGGTGTATATCACTAGTCCCTCCAAAAGGTCCGGGGGAAGTGTCCCCATCGTCGGCGTCCGAGGGGGGGTCCCCGTTGTCCGAGGGGGGTGTGCTCGTTGTCCGAGGAACACAATCGGAATTACCATCCGCGTAATACACTTCCGTCGGTCCTGGAGAAGTGTGAATACACTTTATTGCAGGGAGTATCCGGCAATCCTCCGGGTGGGGGTATCCGGCAATCCTCCGAGTGTGTGGTATCCGGCGATCCTCCGAGTGGGGGTGCCCGGCAATCCTCCGGGTGGAGGGTATCCTGCCATCCTCCGAGTGGAGGGCATCCGGCCATCCTCCGGGTGGAGGGTATCCTGCCATCCTCCGAGTGGAGGGCATCCGGCAATCCTCCGGGTGGAGGGGATCCGACAATCCTCCGGGAAGAGGGTATCCGGCAATCCTCCGGGTAGAGGGTATCCGGCAATCTTCCGGGTGGAGGGTATCCTGCCATCCTCCGAGTGGAGGGCATCCGACAATCCTCCGGGTGGAGGGGATCCGACAATCCTCCGGGAAGAGGGTATCCGGCAATCCTCCGGGTGGAGGGTATCCGGCAATCTTCCGAGTTTTTTGGGCTTGGCCAAAATTTGGGGTTTTGATTTGCTCTTGTAGGCTGGGAGTCTCGTTTCCCTGGCAGAGGGTGAGGGCCTTGCCGAAACTTGATGTGTCAGCCTCCTGAGGGTTGGCGCCTTCAGGGAGGCTAAGATCTTTATCCTCCTGGTGGAAGGAATTGCTTGGTGGCGTTGTCCCCCTTAGGAAGGGTATGGACTTAGCCGGAAGTTGATGTATTCACCTCCTGAGGGTTGGAGCCTTCAGGGAGGCTAAAGTTTTTGTCCTCCGGGTGGAGGGAAATGCTTGGCGGCGTTGTCCCCCTGAGGAAGGGTGAAGACTTAGCCGGAACTTGATTTGCAATTGCGTTTTGTATGTGAGCTCAGTGTCCTTTGTATAGGACTTGTGTTGTGTCGCTTTCGTTTTCCTCTTGGGTTTCGGGCAACGTTGGCTAGCCGGCGGGTAGCTCCTGACCCGCGGGGCGATGCGGCCCTTGTCAAGGCATGGGGAGGTGCCACTCCCCGCCTGTTTAATGGAGCGGATGCTCGTACAGCGAAGAAGCGCGAATACACTTCTGCCAGTATGGACAAGCGGATGCTCGTATGGCGGAGAAGCATGAATACACTTCTGCCGGTATGGACAAGCGGATGCTCGTATGGCGGAGAAGCGTGAATACACTTCTGCCGGCGTAGACAAGCGGATGCTCGCCTTCATACACAAGCGGATGCTTGCCTTCATAAACAAGCGGATGCTTGTATGGAGTTTGTAGCAGGAAGAAGTGAGAATGCACTTTTCGTCATCCTCTGAGTGGAGGGAATAAGTCCTCCTCTGAGTGGAGGGAATCCGCCATCCTCCGACTGGAGGGAATCCGCCATTGGGCAGTGGTTGCCCTATTGCTCTCCTGGAGAGGCTAGGTCTGTCGCCCTCATGGAGGGGTTAAGATTGTGATTAGATAAACGTAGCTGAGGTGCTGGAAACAACACTACAGAAGCTGGGTTTAATAAAGCAGAAATGACAATTTATTGCATTAATGAGAGCATGTATGCTGTATTAAAATACGTTACAGTATTGTAACCATGTGTGCACAATTAGACAGTCTTCCTTGTCATTCTGGAGTACACTGTTTAGTCCCCACTCCTGGAGGGTATCCGAGAAGGTATCCACCAACCCTTGAGAGTGTCCGAGGAGGGTCCACCAATCCTGAAGAGTGTCCGAGGAGGCGTAGTGCCAGTCCTGGAGAGTGTCCGAGGAGGTGTCCGCCAATCCTGGAGGGTGTCTGAGGGGGGTATCCACCAACGCTGGAGAGAGTCCGAGGAGGGGTGTTGCCATCCCGGAGAGGATCCGAGGAGGCGTCCGGCAACCCTGGAGGGTATCTGAGGAGGGAGTCGTATTCCTCGAAGTCCTGCAAAATGGAAAAGCACTATCCAATCCCCTGGCGAGTTTGTCAGTCCATTTTTGAAGTCAAAATTACCACATATGTGATGTTTAAAGTGTGACTTGGATGATTGAAAAAATCACAAAGCAGCACCTCGGAGTGCATAGACGGATGCGGGGTACCCGCGATTCCTGGAGGGTATCCGAGAAGGTATCCACCAACCTTGGAGAGTGTCCGAGGAGGGTCCACCAATCCGGAGAGTGTCCGAGGAGGCGTGGTGCCGGTCCTGGAGAGTGTCCGGAGAGGTGTCCGCCAATCCTGGATTGTGTCCGAGGGGGGTTTCCACCAACTCGGAGAGCGTCCGAGGAGGGGGGGGGGAACCCGACGTCATATAAATGCATATGTAAATGCGAAAAAAGTTTGAAGAAGATGATTGACAAATCCTAGAACAGCAACTCGGGGCGAGGAGCCGGGTGCGGGATATCCGCCACTCCTGGAGGGTATCCGGGAAGGTATTTACCAACCCTGGAGAGTGTCCGAGGAGGGTCCACCAATCCGGAGAGTGTCCGAGGAGGCGTAGTGCCGGTCCTGGAGGGTGTCCGAAGAGGTGTCCGCCAATCCTGGAGGGTCTCCGAGGGAGGTACCTACCGACCCGGATAGTGTCCGAGGGGGGGAGTGTATCCTATGTCATAAAAATGCACATGTATAATGATGTCCATGTATCATTCAGCAGGCAAATAAAACGCACATAAGATTGACAAATGTGGAAAGTGGACTGAGGTGGTCCTTATGAGATGCCAAAGTGAGAGTTTAGGAGGTGACTTATCTGGGAACCACCATTGGTCCCCCGTGAGGAAGACCTGCGACTGTCACGAGATGACGTATATCATCTGTCCCTCTTGTCGGGGAGAGTAGTCGCTGGGGCAGTCGGGGAGACATGGTCGCACAGGGTCGGCGGCGCCCAAGTCGTCGGATCCGACGCGTGTCTGCATATCCAGTGGGGAGTCCGAGGGAAGTAACTCTAACTCCCAAAATTTGATTCGCGTTTTTTTTTTTTTTTTTTTTTTGNTTTTTTTTTTTTTTTTTTTTTGAGTCAATACCTTTTTGAGTCACGTTTCTGTTGTGAGGTCTCGTGACATGGCTAGCCGAAGCAGGTAACTCCGACCTGCGGGGCATCGTCGCTCTCATGGAGGGGTTCAGGCTGGTAACTCTGAACACGAAGTACTCCTTCAGATCTGGTTTGATGGAGAGACGACTTCGAAAACAAAGTGCTCTTTCAGATTTGGGTGTTTGAGCTTCACCCGTTAGATCTCTCAGGTTCCAGAGGACAAACTCACGAGAATGGGTTGCTTCACCCTCTAGATCTCGACGAACCAGCTCCAGAGTGAGATGTTTCTGCTTTTGCTCTCAGCATCAGCGAGTAAGCTAAGGGGAAACGCAGGTTCCCCACAGACGGCGCCAGTGAAAACTGCAAAATTGACCGGGGTGGTTCACCTTGAGTTCTCAACGGGCTGCAGTCTCCGAGAGGTGCCTGGGGCCGTCGGATTCTGCAGAAGAGGGATGACGAGGAGGATTCCAGGGATCCCTGGTCGAGAGACCATGGCTGGATGCCTTCTGGACTTGAAACCTGCCAGAAGGATTCACAGGGGGAGGCCCCTGTGAATCCACTCCGAAGCTCAAGTTAGAGAGAGAGTGGGAAGTGACAGTAAGATCTGTAGAGAGATTCATCACTTACCTTGTTCAAGGTGTTTAGCGTGTATATGTAGTAGGAGGAAGTACAGTGTGGTAGGTGGCTGATAGTGACCTGTGCCTGTGGAGTCAGGCATGTATCCCAAGATCTGGGGGATTGTGTCCAAGAAGATCTGAGAAGATCTGTATGGTGGGCCCGTGACAGCTAAGAGTGGGAGGGGACCCTGCCAGATTGCTTCTTGCGTCGGGTCTGAGTGGGAGGGGACCCTGGGGGCAAAAGGGTGTATATCAGTTTGTTAAGGGACTATTTTGTAATTATGTTTAAGGACCATTTTGTAATATTCACTAATGGACCAATTAGTGAATATTTTCACTATATATGCCAAAATTGTTTTCACAACCAAGGATCCTCATTTGGTTCAACTATGGTCCCTTTTCACTAAAAATCTTTGAGTACTCTATCTTGTAAACTCTTTGGATCTTATGGCTAAGATCTTAGCCACATCAAGATCAATCTCAACTTTATGTTAGTGATTTCATTTTCCACACCCGGATTTATTTCCATAAGGGTATCCCAAGACTGTAATTTGGAGATTTCATGTTTGATATACTCAACTAAGAAAACAAAGAGGAGAGAGATAGAAAGAAATCGTGACGTATTTCATGGACACCACAATCGGTTACATTCTAAATATAGCTCGCCTAGGTGACCCACAATTAATGACAATGACATTTGATTCCGAAATCTTTAACAAAAGTAATGTTTACTCTTGTATCTTCTTCTCTCATACTCAAATGTGTAATTTAATCCTCAAAAGATAAAATGAATATCTGGGAATAAATTGCTAATTTAATAAAAAAAAAATCTACACCATACACTGATCATGAACAATGAAAAATTGGAATGCTAAACTCTAGTATTTTTCAATCAATGACCCTCAAAAAAATAGAATTTATAGAATCATTTGGCGTTGATTTATAGATAATTGGACATGTCACCTCTGCATCAAATCCGTGATTTTATGAGTAAGTAATATGATATCATATTTGATTTTATTTTGCTTACTCAAGAAGCCTATGAGGGGGAAAAAAGAATATTTATAATTTAGCTAACTATGAGATAGACAGAGGATCTGACTTCAGATAATATATTACTGTCAGAGCAAAGTTTTAAATACCTACATCATGATGATAGGGAAAAAATTCTCAAAGTTCATGAAAAATGAAATTCAAAAGTAGACCACGATCAAGTTTAGATCAAAATCAAATCCAAGAAGTTCACCCTAGTCTTACAAAATGAAATTAAACACTTCCCTCTCTTACTTATTTTAACTTTTATAGAAAAGGGAAAACTTCACTTTTAGTCCCTTTACTTAACATTAGGTTTCACTTTTGTTTCTCTTACACTCAGTGACGGAGCCAGAAATGTTAACAAGGGGGGGCCAGAAATTTTTTTTTAACACTAAAGGGGGGCCGTTGGGATTATAATGCATACAATTAAATTATATTAGGACTAATTTGTAGTAATTACTGAAATTTTGGGGGGGGCCGTGGCCCCCACCAGCCCCCTATCTCCGTCACTGCTTACACTTAACTGTACTAATTCACTTAATATAAAATATTGAGTTGAAGATAATCTTAATACTTAATTTTGATTTGAGATTTTTTTACAAAGAAAATTACATGAAAGATTAATGAGTTATTGAAATGATAGTAATATAGCATTAAAATATTAATGTTATCTCTAACTCTTCAATTTCTTTCAAATGAATTAATGGTGTTAGTAAATGTTAGAAAAATTTTGATTGATTTTTAAAATTTAAGGGACTTAAAGTGAAACTGATTAAACTTAAGGGATGAAAGTAGAACCTGATATTAAGTTAAGGGACTAAATATAAATTTTTTTCCAGAATAAGAATAAAGTGTTGTATATAATACTGTAACTTCACTAATAAGTGTTTGGTGTAGTGGTAAATGAGCTGCACTTTAGGTTGAGGGACCTAAGTTTGAGCCTTGGAGTTGACATTGTTGAAAGGCTTTAACTGTAGGAAATGATTAATTCATTTTAAACTTAGAAAAATATAAGATTAAAAGACGACAGTACTCTTATTTATTCTTTCCTATTTTCAAAGAATACTTATTAGTACAATATTTATTCTAAGAGAAAATATATAGGAATAAAATTGTAAAAAAACATAATTAATATTCTTTTCATTTTTATAAAACATCAAATATTTTGAAACATACAAATTTTCAAAACTCCTTCAAATATTTGTGAACTGAAAGAAGTATAGAGTAATGAAAAATTTTGGGCCATAGGAGCATATGGGTCCGTTTGGTATGTATTTGGGCCATAGGAGCATATGGGTCCGTTTGGTATGTATTTAGCTATGTAAAGTAAAATGTTTTACAATGGAAAAATTATGAGGGAAAGGAAAGTAGTTGAGGAAATGTAAAGTAGGTAAATATTTAAAGTGTTTGGTATAAAAAGGTATGGGAGGGAAAGTAAAATAGATAGAAAGAAAATAACAACAATGCCCCTCCCACAATCACCGGCCACCGTCGTCACCGCCGCCGTCCAAGGCCACCTTCGCCGTCGTCCACGACCTCCGTCCGCCTCTGCCCACCAGCGTACACCGCCGTCTCGGTTTCATAAAAGAGGAAAAAGATGAGATGGGAGTGAGAGGGGCAAATTAGGAATTCTACCATAATTCCCTAGGTAAACTTAGATTACATAAAAAAATGTGAAGTAAAGAAAAATGACATATGTAATGTAAATACTTTTACATTGTAATCCCCTTTATATAGCCCAAATTGTGATACGAAACACCTAAAAGTATTGTGTTCCGTGCCTTTACTTTACATACCCTACTTTGCATTGTACCAAACGGAGCCCATGTGATTTTCATGCCCTGCGTGCCATCAATGCTACCTACTAATACTATATCTATAAAGATTAGATTTATTAGCATCACAAACCGGTTAACAATTGGCAAGAATGTAATCACCTACTCAACTAAGATTATCTATCTAGCTAACAGTTTTTTCTTTTTTTTATGAACAAAAATTTAGCTAACAGTTTAAGTATAGCTAAAATCAAATAAAAAATGTGGCTTTTGAGGATGGAATTAGTGGTGTCAATTAAGCTACATCTTTTATTGAAAATTGATCATATCAACAAAATGGAAAGCCCAAATATTTTAGAAGAATTTGATCCTAAAAAAAATATATGGATTGATAATTTTAATCTATAAAAATTTAATTTATACACTTTAGTAATACAACTTGATTTCTAAGTTCTTTTTTAAAGATTAACGGTGAAGTAGATAAAAAGAAATCAAAATGTATCAATTCTACCGATGATTTTCAAATATTAAAGAATATAAACTTAATTTTTAAAAATTAAATTACTAACTTGTATAACTTTTAGTAATCAATCTATATATTCTTTCAAAAGAATCGGATGATCTGACTGGTTTACTGTTGATCGAATTGAAGAATAAGTTGGTTCAATCTTAAAAATCGTTTTAACAATTAGATTGAAAATAATTGAACAAAATCGCTCAAACCAGTTTAAATTGGTGAACCGTTAAAAAATCGTTTAATTCAAGTAAATTATTAAAATTATATTTTAACCCCTCTTATATTAATATTTTATCAATATAGTCCCTAAATTTTTTCTCTATTTAATTCTTAAAAAATTATTTTCTTATCAATCTTAATCCTACTATATAAATTATTGTATTACAACATTAATTATTTATAATAAAAATTATAAATTTATAATTATTTATTATAATTATAATTTTAATATTTATATTCCGTATGCTGTTTATAATTGAAATATTTAATATTTATTAATTATTACATCATTAAACTCAATAATTTGATCAATAAAATCAATAAAATTATAAATTAAATACTTTTTCGATTCATAAAATTATCTTACACCACATAGGTGTATACAATTATTTGCCAGCAAAATTGAACGGGATAGCATGAACCTTAAGAATAAGTATTATAGGCACTTTACTTTAGGTCACACCCACCACTTTTCTATTTTAAAATTCCAACAGCTCATGTTTGGTCGTTTAAAACTTGTGCTTGTCTCCAAATTTTGCTCCAACATCATTCCAATCTTCAACGTTCACTTTCTTCTTTTTTTTTTTTTTTCTATTGGCCATAGTCCTATTTTGATCCCTCAAGTTTTTTTCATTCCATTTTGGCCCCTCATGTTTGCTTTAAGTTCTGTTTTGGTCCCTCAAATTTTTTTGTTCTATTTTTGTCTCTTAAGTTTCTAAGAAGATCCACCATTAGTCCTCTGACTCTTTTCCATCCACTTTTTCATTTAAAAAAAAAAATTAACTTTCATCTCTCAACAATTTTGTTCTCTTACAAAAAGGAAGGACCTTGATACAAAAGAGCAAAATTATTGGGAGATGAAAGTTAGTTTTTTTTAATGAAAAAGAGTTAGAGACTAACGGTGAAATTTTTCGCAAAACTTGAGAGACCAAAATAAAATTTTGAGCAACAAAAACAAAATTAAATAAACATGAGAGATCAAAATAGAACTTTTGACTTTTTTTTTTGTTTTCATTGACTTCCAAAAGGAAATATTAGCGTGTAACTCTCTTGATTTCATATAGCTATTATGACCATTTCAAAATCTCATAAAAGAGACGCCGAAATCAGTCACTTACTAGGTTTATTACTATTTTATCTCCTTTAGTTGTTTACTTGTCAAACCTAATGGCGCGTCAATGTCCTGTTTTTAATGTACCAAAAAAAATGTCTTGTTTTGAGTTTTGTTTTGTTTAAAGGGTTATTTTGGTCTTAAAGATATGTCTTAATAATTCATCTTAGTCCTTTATATTTCAAAATATTCAAATTGTTCCTAAACCTTGACAAAATATTTCATTTTGATCCCAAACTATTAAATATAGTCATATTTCTCTCGTTCAAGTTCGAATATGATGAATTCAGAGTTACGTATTGTTCTCAAAAAATATTTTCTCTATCTAATTTGGGTCGTCAACAAATGAGGTCAAATTAATCCGCTCGTTTCACGATCAAATAAGCAAAATCAATCATATCCCTCTCATTTCAAATTTGAATGCGACGAATTCAGAAGTCCATTGAACTTGAAATTGGATATGAGAGAAATATGACCAAATTTAATAGTTTTGAACCAAACATTTTGTCAATATTTAGAATCAATTTGAACATTTTAAAACATAAAAAACCAAAATAAACATTAAGATTTAAGACATACATATAGGACTAACACGATCGAAAGTTTTATTTTAGAATTTAGATAACAATTTGAAACTTGCACTCCAAAAGTTAATAATAACAATTAAAAAAAAAAAACTATACCGTGATCAATTAAAATTCTTGGTTATACTTGAAAGTTGAAACTTTTATAGGACGGAATTTAATAAAAGGCAATTCCTATGTACAAAGTAACCACCAACCCCACAAAATCAATAAAATCCCTTTTTCTTGTGCCGTATCAAATTTCACAGCCCAAGAAAATTGTAAAAGCCAATCAATGACATAGCCTAGCCTAATACTGAATTGAGATGTACACTAAAAATGAGAACAAATCAAAGCAAAAGAAGTTATAGAATCACAGACCGAAATTTAGTAAAAACAAAAAAAAAATTAAAATTCTATGACAAGCTCTATTTTCTAACAAGTTCAATTTTCTTTCACTACTTTGAAACAGAGTTATTAGTAGAATTACTCAACTTTGAATCATGAAGAAACAGAGTCGCCACCACCATTTTCGTCATCATCATTAATTTCATCAAAGAAAGGATCACTGAGAAGCTGAGCAGCAGAAGGTCTTGCCCTAGGCTGAGCAAGACACCTCTCAATGAAAGCCTTTACTTCTGGATCCTTGACCTTGTTTAAGGCCTGAGGTCTAACTCCTGAAGTGACCTTCTTGTATATTTTGGCCACATTGTCACACTCACTGTAAGGAAGCTCCATTGTCACCATCTCCAATACACACATCCCAAATGAGTATATGTCCACCAGTTCAGTGTAGTTCTCCTCGTATAACTCCGGCGCCATGAATTCCGGTGTCCCGAGAATTGAATGTGCAGAGTGGCTCTTCCCCACTATGGCTGCCAAACCCAAGTCACCAATCTTAACCTAATCGTCAAGCAAACGAAAATAGTATCAGTGACATCATTTACTCAAGTTTCTTGTGATTTCAACAAGTTGAACATTATGAAATGTGATGAGAAATCAGGTTTTTTATCTTCACGGGAACCTCTCATGTCAGTTTTTTGAAATATAACGAAATTAAAAGACCATAAATATGAGCTAAGGAAACAGTTCCATTAGTATAATGTCAACTTCCAAAGATAGCAAACTGAAATCGCTCCAAATCAAAAGATATATCAAATCATATTCTAAGTACCCTCTTTCTTTTTCTGATATAATAATATAACGCGTGATCTTCATACTTTATTTTTCTCAATTTGTAACCTGTCACGGATTTTAACGCCTCTCTATTAAACGAAGTTAATCTATCTAGCAAGGAAGATAGAAAGCAAAACAGCGATGGCAAATTTTTATGACGAAAACTGAAATTAAACGAGTAGACACCAATTTCTTACTTTTTAAGATTTTGGTTGCTTTCTTCTTTTAATATCACTTTATTTTTTTCACCTTGGCATTTAATCAAACATGTAGTGGGTGGTATCAACAGAAAAAAAAAAAACAAACAAATTAACAAACAAATTGTTACCTGACCGATATTTCCATTGACGAATACGTTACTGCAATTGAGATCTCTATGGATGATACACGGCTCGTGCATATGCAGATAGTTCAATCCTTTCAGAATCTGCTTCGACCACTTCTTCAACGCCTTCATCGACACATGCCTATGCTTCTTTCTATACTCCCTCAGATTTCCACTCGTGCAGACCTCGGTGATGAAATTCAGAGTCTGACGCTCGTCGTCCCTCCAGAAATTGTAAAGCGCGATGATGTTCTTGTTCTTCAAACTCCTCAGCAATCTCACCTCCGAGTAAAGCCGATCCACCATGGCTGGATCGTT
This sequence comes from Chamaecrista fasciculata, assembly GCA_003254925.1. NCBI lineage: Eukaryota > Viridiplantae > Streptophyta > Magnoliopsida > Fabales > Fabaceae > Chamaecrista > Chamaecrista fasciculata. The sequence continues at coordinate 62,149 of QANZ01004753.1, forward strand.
ACTCAAGTTCCTCAGCTTCACTTGGTTCCACGCCACCTCTATTCCTTCTTCCTGATCGAATGCTCTGTACACCTTCTTCACCGCGCCGGATCCAAGAAGCTCGCCGTACCGGCCGTACCGGCCGGTCGGATCGATTTCGACGAACGGTTCGGAATCTCCGTCGCAAGGTTCAGAGTTCGCACTCGGCATCTGTAGTCAAATTTGAACAGAAAAAAAAATCAGAATCCGAATCGATCGATTCGTATACCTAATTAAAGAACTAAGACGCCGACACAAATTCTACAGTGAAGAAAAAAAAAATTATACAATGCCTAATTAGCGTGACTTGAAGTGCACAACACGAAACGAAACAATATTCGAAAACAGAGTGAAAACTGAAAAAACAAGTTTCGTCGGCGGAAACGATGAACTAATAATACTTGAAATTAAGGCATTGGAACTGAATTGTAGGTTCAGTTAAAATCGAGAATAAAACCTAGAATTAGCCGGCTTAATTATCGGGAAGTTTTGATGAATTTAGTAGAAAAATTACATGAAAAATAAAATTTAAAAAAAGAGAGAGAGAGAGAGAGAAAAAAAAAAAAAAGGAA